>JAZHYW010023879.1:0-11454 GCA_037355805.1 Ixodes ricinus
ACCTCATCTGCTAAGTGGACATGGCCACTTGTCAAAAATAGGGGATGGGGCGACCGGTACCATCCTAACTAGAGCACTCTCTTCACCACAAGAAGTGAAGTTCGGATGGACGACGCGCGATGTGGCTACAATCTGGCACTGGCCGCTCTTTTCAAATCGAGTGTTTTGTAAATAATACAAACAAATATGTTGTTATCCCACGGAAGTCACGCTATACGCTATTATTTATTGGTAGAAAAATGTATGGCTACATGACAGCATAGCGTAACTTACTGGAAATGTCAACCGATCTTGCACGTTTCAAAAAAAAATATTACTCTGACAAAAAAAAAAACACGTTTATGGCAAAAACAAAATCTTTCAGAGAACAAGGTTTTATTTAAACAAAAAATTGTTTTCAATATTTTGCGTTTCTTCATGCTACCCAGTCTTATTTATTCGGCAACCGCTAGCTGACAAGGCGGTGAAAGCTAGGTGCTCAGATTTCACAGTAGGGATGTAATTTGTATTTTGTTTCATTAAAAATCGGCGTTGCTTTGCTTTGCTAATTTGTGCAGCACTAGTTCAACGAGATCTACACACTACTCCTGCTTCTTCATGTGATTATTTTGTTTTCTTCGCGAAACTACAGTACACGGATCTTCGCCCTCGCCGGACTCATTACACAGCTCGGAACACTTGAGATAGAACCCCTATATAGCGAGAAAATGCGCTTTGTAAACGCTATTGGCACCAAACACTATAGCCAATTCTACATTTTATACCTTCATGTTTTAAAAGATATCATGAACTTTCGGTTAATAGCCCTCATATGTAGCTCTACATTTTGTCTGTCTGAAGAGACGCAAAGCCAGTTGTAAAGGCTATTACCTGCATAAGACAAGCCAACGAGGAGGCAAAGATAACATCTGGAATCACAGCAGCGACTTCAAAGATAATCAGGGCTGACCGTTGAAACCCTGAGCAGTCAAAACACACAATATGTCTGTATTACAGCTTGATCAGTGGGTCGCTACTTCATTTCGGGCCGTGTTTCCACCTTGCGCCTAGAAGCCCCTTCCAGGCAAAGCGAGAGGTGCGAAAACTTGTAAGTCATTGTCCAAGAGCAAACTAACGTCTGGTCTTCAATGCGAACACACAAATCAGTCAATGGTAACGACCCGCACGTAGCTGAATCTTATGCGAAGCCAATCACAGTGTTTGTAATAATGACGCTTTGCTTCTCTTTTTGAAAGATCTGCTTGTGTCGTTTTCGTCCTACATGTTTATTGTATCTTTAAAATTGCTTGTTTTATGTCTAGTATGTACAGAAACAATTTTTACTTCCTTTACGTCTTTTTGTTTTAATTGAATTTACGACACTAACGCGGCCTCCGAAGAGCACAGCGATAACGCTTTTCTTCCGGTGAGAGCGGCGTAATGCGATCTGCGGCTGAGGTACTTGAACTACCTTTCTTTTCCTCAGCCAGCACACCCACTGCGCGCAGTACAGTAGTATCTGTATCTCTGCCAGCACTTTTAGTTTCAGAGACAGAGAGGAGGCTTTAAGCAAGACATTATTCCGGCTTCCAATAACGGATATGCTGAACAACCTTCTAGCTCTTGGTTGTTGTTGGCTTTTCTTAATGGCAAGGAGGAGGCTTGCGTTAGGCGGTGGCGGGTCCATAGTAGGTCAGACCAGAATGATGTTATTTCGTCACTTTGTGAGGGCGCGGCCTCTCTTCTCTAAAATATAGATGAGAACACTGCGAATTTAATTCCGCGAAAACTTTAGAAATACGCCAACAGAAGCCTTGGACATTAGGCCGTCATAGAGTAGCTGGTAGATCTGCTGTTTTACTGTCTCCGTCTAAAATGGCTATCAGAAGATGTCTGATGGTCAATCTGGCGGATGGTTTGTCACATTTAGAAACAATGATGGTCTGGTTGCTTGATGGCTTGATGGTTTGACGATTTTATGGTTTGATGGCAGATGTTTTGATGGCGTAATATTTTCATGGTCTGATGGTCTGGCGCATTTTTGGACATCTGACTGCCTAATGGTGTGATGGATTGCTGGTCTAATGTGCGGTGTGAATTTCTAATCACACATATCTACCGGCATAAGATACAAGGCTGGATTACAGACAAATATGAACATAATTTTGTGCTCATCCATATTTTATAAATAATCATCCGAAGCGAGCTACGTTGCGAAACACGCGGAGAAACATAAAAGGTACGTTTTTTATTTTATTTACCGCATGTTATTATTCATATATAGAAGATATTGAACGTTAAAATTTTAAAACGCAAAAAGGAAAACAAAAAAGAAAATACGCTTGATCCGATTGGTAATTTTGAGGCTCCACAACGTTTAACTTAAGCGATGTTTGATGCGTACAAGGTCCCCAACGTCCATGCCGGGCATGGCGGCGTGATGCGACAGCGTGCAATACACTAAACTTCGTCGGGCGAGGTTCCGGTAAGGCTGGTCTTACCGGATTCGCGGCTTGGTAAACCTTTGTTCTCTCACACATTTGGTTTATACTACATGTTTTTCCAGTAATTGAATTTCGGATAAACAAAGTGAGTCTTTTGGCATATTCTCTGCCACATAGATTGTAGACATCATCTACTTGACCTACAAAGCTGATCAACAAATTGTTTCGAAATCGAACCAGAACACAATTAAAAACAAAACTACGGTTGGTAAACATACCTGGATCTATAAGAAGGTGTCTTCGTGATCTTTCAAGTATCCTGGGAAAATTTTAGAGGTGGATTATTACGGATTGAACACTCCGCTATCGAGCGACACCGCTGTCAACGTTTCTCACCGGATATAATTCACTTACGTCCGGCCAAGTGAGATCCTTGTTGCACCCTCTCAGTCACTGCTCGAACGTCCCAAAAATGGTCGGGTTTCTCCATTCACCAAAAAATGTCATGAGAAGCACCATCAGCCTATTTGACGTCCTCGTGGTCCATCAAGATATCCTTGTGGTATCCCCCGGACAGCATCAAAACGTTTCAATGGACCATCAGCCACCCCAGAAAAGTTTTGGCCATCCAAAAGCCTTGAAGCCTTTAATGGTCTTTCAGCAACCATAAAAAATAATTTTGTTGATCCATCAAAAAGGCTTGTTTGGCCATCAACAAGCTATTTTGGTCAAACAAGAAGAAATGATGGGTCGTCAATAAGATGTGATGGGCAATCAAGAAAGTCGGATGGGCCATCGATAAAGTTCGTTGGGCCCTCAAACATTTCTGACAATCTTTTCAACCGAAATCACGAATTTTTTTTTCTTTTGTATATCTCGTGATTTTATTACTTTCAGGTGTCACACGTCCTCGTTTCCTCGTAGGTGTAAATAGTTCCACTTTGTAAGAGACTAAAATTATTGCCGCTTGTTGAGCCAAGCGGATTACTTGCAGAATTTACTCTCACACCTCAACACCGAAACTTACCGACCGCATTGATGTATAGTGGGACACGTGGATCAGAAGACTTAGCAACCCAGATATTTTTAGAAAGAGAAAGACATACCAATCAATCATCATCAACATCAGTTTCCGTTACTTATAAGAAACACTAACTGCATTCGCCCTACACGGTAGAATGTATACGGCGCTAAGCTCACTTATAGGGAACGCATTAACCCCATATGCTGGCGGCAACGAATATGCTGGCGGCGGCGAAAGAACTGCTCCTTCCCGTAGCTTTGAATGGGCCAGCGCGGAAAGGGAGGCCGCTCGTTCAAGGTGGAGATCACGGCAAAGCCTGGATTCTGCAGTAATTATTCGGCCGGTCAATCTATATTCTATACATCTCGCCACCTTTTTGTAGGGGGGGGGCAGAGTGACTGTCAAAAAGTGTGAGTGAGAAGATGACTAAATCAGTATGCAGTAGGCATAACGTTTCTACAAAATTATCAAATCAATACCTGACAATATGGCTGTCAACCATCAAAGAAATGAAGTTGAATGTAAACATTAGACTGGAGTCTGTCTGGTGGGGGAAATAATTATTAAAATTTAATGACCAACCAATCCCTAAATCAGGAGCCCAACGTTTCGAAACCGGTTCGGCTTCTTCTTCAGGGGCGACTATTGAGGAAAGGAGCCGCAATCTTCTTTTTCCTCTATGGCGGAGGCGAATGCGCACGATCCCATCTTCTTCCTCTTTGATCGTTTTTTGAAGACGCATGGTGGAGCCCGTTCACATACACAGATGGCAGTGCGCCAAGAGACCTATTAATGTTTGTTGGCGTGGTCTGAATGTGCCAAGATTCAAGGAAGAGCCTCCGGCGAGGATTAGTTTCGATGTCCAGGATGCGCGTGTTTAGAAAGTCAATGCGGTGGTCATTTTGTTCACAGTGTTCAGCAACCGCGCTGCGCTCTTGATCGAAGTTGCGCACATCAGCCTTGTGTTGACGAATTCGTTCATGATAGTTCTTTGTTTCGCCGATGTATGAGGACGGGCACTCCGCGCAGGGAATCTCGTACACCACACCTTGCGCTTTCTCTTTAGGGGGCCGATCTTTCGGTCGTGGCATAAAGCGTCCAAGGGTTGAAATTGGCTTGTGGGCCATCTGAATGCCCTCCTTTGCTAGCACCCGTGCCAGCGCTTCACTTGTTCCCTTGATGTATAGGACGCTGATGCGCGTGGTTGGCCGGTGTTTCCTATCAGCCTGTGACTGGTGGTGTTGTCGGCTTCGGTTTTGACGACGGGCAATGCAGTGTATGAAGCTGTCCGTATATCCGTTCTTCAATTCGATCGAGCCTAACATCCAATTCACGGTAGAACGGGAAAAAAACAACACCTTACCGTTTCTCGATGTGCTTGTACAAAGGCAGGGAGACCATCTTCAGTTCTCAGTTTACCGGAAACCAACGCACACCGGAAGATACTTACAATTTGACTCCAACCACCCAACGAGTCATAAAGTATCAGTGGTTACCACACTACTATCAAGGGCAAAGAACCTTTGCTCCACTGATTCTGACCGACGAAAAGAAGAAGAAACCATCATTTGCGACCTCAAGAAGAACGGATATACGGACAGCTTCATACACCGCATTGCCCGTCGTCAAAACCGAAGTCGACAACACCACCAGTCACAGGCTGATACGAAACGCCGGCCAACCACGCGCATCAGCGTCCCATACATCAAGGGAACAAGTGAAGCGCTGGCACGGGTGCTAGCAAAGGAGGGCATTCAGATGGCCCACAAGCCAATTTCAACCCTTGGACGCTTTATGCCACGACCGAAAGATCGGCCCCCTAAAGAGAAAGCGCAAGGTGTGGTGTACGAGATTCCCTGCGCGGAGTGCCCGTCCTCATACATCGGGGAAACAAAGAACTATCATGAACGAATTCGTCAACACAAGGCTGATGTGCGCAACTTCGATCAAGAGCGCAGCGCGGTTGCTGAACACTGTGAACAAAATGACCACCGCATTGACTTTCTAAACACGCGCATCCTGGACATCGAAACTAATCTTCGCCGGAGGCTCTTCCTTGAATCTTGGCACATTCAGACCACGACAACAAACATTAATAGGTCTCTTGGCGCACTGCCATTTGTGTATGTGAACGGGCTCCACCATGCGTCTTCAAAAAACGATCAAAGAGGAAGAAGATGGGATCGTGCACATTCGCCTCCGCCATAGAGGAAAAAGAAGATTGCGGCTCCTTTCCTCAATAGTCGCCCCTGAAGAAGAAGCCGAACCGGCTTCGAAACGTTGGGCTCCTGATTTAGGGATTGGTTGGTCGTTACATTTTAATAAGAAATCAAGTTTATTTAAAGAGAAAGTTGCTTCACTCGCCGGTCTTTTCGTACCACTAAGAACGGTGAGATGGAACCCGCGATCACCATGGCTCAGAAGGATTTCTGTCCTTGTGACATTTCTTATTGTAGAGCTTAGTGTAATTTTCTTAATTGAAGTTTATACATTGAATCTGGAGGTTATAAGGTCGTAGTGAAATATGTAGCTTAAATGAGATGTGTAATAAAATGCATACAAATTTATAAAAATAATAAGATGTGTTGAGCAATGGTAAAAAAACATCAAACGAAGTTTTCTTAGAAAATGAGATTGTAAAGGTTTTAGATTTACTCCACAGTGGGGAAAGATAAAACTTTAGAAACAGCTAACAACCTGAGTAAGATGAAATCCGATCTAAGAGGTGTAATAAAATCAGAGTTTTTATGTTAATAAATCCCAAATAATGCACAAACCTGATTGCAATACAGAATAAAAAATTCAATATGCAATACATCAAAAAGCTGTTTAAATTTTACGATGTGCATCGTCGCTTGCATTGACTATCTTTGGAGCTATTATCAGTACACAGTTTATTTCGATATAAAAGTATTACCCGAAACGAATCTCGGAAGTAAAAACCTTTGGTTTAAATGTACACGCAACAAGGAAGTGTACATTTATTTAACAATCAGTTGGTCTCTAATTATTTGTAAGAAAGTTTCTAAATAAAAATATTTTTTTATTCAGAAACACAGGCAAACGTACGCGTTTCTATTTCGCCTCTTCATCAAAGAAGCGATTGAGTAAACCAACACGCTAAAACCACATGTCAGTTTTTATCTATTTGAGAATCTGTTAAAATTGGCATAGACTTAAGATTGAAAATAAAGTTTTGGAGGTAATTCACCCTAACTGGATTCAGGTAGAAACTTGAAAAATTACGATATTTTCGTCCCTGTTTGTCGCAGTCACGCAAGTTTGGAACAGCTCTCCAACTAAACCGACCTTATTAAACTCAACGCTTTAAGTAATGAATAAAAATATCATTAGGATAGAAAACAGACATTGATAAATAACCAACATGCCAAACTTTCAACGTCCTCGCTTCTTTCTAGACCTGGGGCCTTAAGATAATCGGTTCAGTTTTTCTGGCATTCAAATTGTACTTCAACATGGTTAAATAACACGGCTCGTTTGAAAATGCTTGTTGCACTAGTTGGTGGGCGACGTCCAGGAAACGTGTATGCCGAAACGAGCCTAACATTCAAAAGTTTCTTCAATAAGGTTAACCCGCCGGCTCGTTTAACGACACTTGTTGGGCTAGTTGGTGTGTGATGCCCAAGAAACGTGCAATCCCAAACAAAGACGGACACAAAAAAGTCGACGCAAGATCCATTCATCTGTGTACCTTTTCGTTTCCATCTCTGTCCAAGCTTACAAGTTTTGAATCTCGTTTAAATGTGCTATGATGTTTTCTTGAGCTTTTTTCACTCAACCAAGACCATAAAAAAATTATCCGGCTTGCCCTTCAGCAGGTCGGCATATTCTCGGTCCTACACAAAGCAACTGTTCTGCCTACAACAAACGACACATGCTTTGAAGCGAAGTTGTTTGTGGGCACAGAAAAAAATAGATTAATATTATTATTATTCTTATTACTATTAGTATTAGTGGTATTGTTATTCATATTCTTATTAATTATGTCACGCGACACTTTGCATTTTGGTTTTATCTGGGACATACCTCTAAAATTTTGCAGTTATTTATTTAGTGTCCGGCTTGTTCGCGAATATACTAGTCGTTCGCTGGGTGTATGTGAATTGAAATAAAACAACTCTTCCCTAAATATTTTTTTTCAGCATGCAAGGGCTACTTATCCTCGAGACTCACCCGATTTCAGATGATCCAAACTGCATGGTCGCACCACCTCCGGGATTCAAGCACCCAGTTGGAACCTATCGATCATGGTCGCTAGTGAGATGTTTTATCCTAACCTCCGTTTGCTAGTGTTCGATTATATATATAGCTATAAAACAGGCCAATAAAGAACGCCCTAACAACAACAACAATGCTTTAACCAAATTCGTCCCTGGGTACAGCAGTCGCGTGCAGGGCAGCGAATGGCACTCGCCTGTCACCGGCGCCTTCGCGTCTTGCGAAACTAGGTGTTTTCTTTGTGTCGCCTATACCCTTACCACCGAGCCGTTCTCCCAACACCTCCAGATAACAAGGCTAAATTCCTTCAGTTTCTACGTCATCTATCGGGGCCAGCGCATGGCACAGATTCTACACGACGTGCTGCCAGATGGTTTTGCTAAGACTGTTTTTCTCGGTGATTTAACAAACAAGGGCAAAACTGCCACTGACGCGGCAGTTATGCCTTTTTTCCGTTTGTGCTGTGTGTATTTCATTATCCGCAACCATTTGGCCCCCCTCCCTTCAGTGAATTGTTTACAAAAACTTCAGGAGTAAATTTTGGTTGTCATGAATACCTTATCTCAGTAAAATGCCGCTAGGCGCCGATGTCGCCTTCGCTGTAACTGTTTTGCGCAGTGCGTATGAGGCACAGAAACGGTTATTCTTGCCATAAAGAAAGTTAAACCAGTACACCTGCCTGAGGATAACATATTGCATCCCTTATACCTCAATTCAACTTAAGTACAGACGCAACGAATGCTACGAGGTAATAGGACTGATCAAGCCGCGAAAAAACGCAATTTGCTAGTCTCTTTCTCTTTATGATTAATTAAGCGATTATTGAACATGTACATAAGCATGAAAAACATTATGATGATGCGCGTTTGACGCTGCCAGATCGGTTTCATCAGCTCGTAGCGTTGGCTGCGTTTGGACTTAAGGTGAGTTCAAATATATAGTATAGGTTCAAATATCTCTCGGTAATGAAAGAATCACAGAACATTGTTCAACTAATTAGTAATTGCCCATTTAAGGTATTTATTTACTTTTATTTATAACTACTAAAGTCTTCGGTTAGGAGACAAGGTAGAAGTGAAAATATTCAATACAGCTGTCCCCCAGCCGGTAACAGCATTAAAGGGCTATGACATTTCAAGAATAAAATATGAGATCGCTATACTGCTAGGACGCTATGTATGTTCCTATAGTCCTGCTAAATTTCTTTTTAAAATGGCACGATGGTTTCGTGGATAAATCGATTTATATGTGGGTCCCTCGGATCCGCCCCATTCGAGAAAGCCGCCGTGGCTGGGAGGCTGGTGACGTCATCAGCCTCCCGCCCGGCGTCCCCTTGCGCGCACTCACAGACTTGGCTCTCTTGGCGTCTCCAGCTTTAGCTTCCTCGTTTACTGTTCGCGTTTCGAGAATGCGGTCTGTGACGATTACGTCTACGGCATCGCTCGCCTTGTCGAAGTCTTCGACATTGATCGGAGCAGCGATGAGAGTGATTGCTATCAAGAGATGTAGGAAGCTGTTCATTTTGTCTGCGACGCACAGGCGACCAGCTCCAGCGATGGCGAGATACGGACGCACTCACTGTGGCCACCTTTGTATGTGAATATTGCGTAGGCGCATGCAGGGTGGAAGGTCTGCGGGCCGGGGGTTGAGAGCGAGTCTAGCGTTCGGGTTGCCGAGTTGCGTGAGCGGTGTTGTTCGTACCGCGGCGAGGGGAGCTTGGGCGATCATGGTGGCGTCTAGAATGAGAGAGCGTTTATTACCACGTGGTTTATGAACAACCATTATTTGACTAACTCAGGCAGTGTTAACTGGTCGCCAAAATAAAAATTATAAAAATTCGTAAATTGAATATTGCAATTACCAGAGCTCTAAAAACGCGTAAATAAATGTATATACTAAGTAGCCTATGAGCATTTCATTTCAAGAATAATCTATCCGTTTATTTTCGTGTCATAACCACTTTAAGAACAGTCAACATCTGAAAGGACTTGTACTTCGTCATATTATGCTTTTATGTTAAAACACTTTTCACACCAAAACGGTCTAAATATAAAGGGCCGCTTCATTCTTCTCCACGAAATATTCGAAGGATCTGTAGAATACGTTACAGAGAAGGACTATGGAATCTGCGCTATTAAAAAGAGTATCAAACATCCACTAAATCTCGCGAGCGTGGTCTTGCCCGCTAAGTTTAGCGGATTTGTTTAATACGGTACAGCTTGAACATTAGAGGCCACTGATGTGGCATCACCAAGCAAGCAGCATTTGTTAATGGGTTCACCTCACTCCCATTGGCCGGCATAAGCGATCATGATACCGTGACAACAACCAATAGCATTCTCGTCGGAAGTGGTGGTACAAGTATCCGTTCGTAAGTGATGCTGCCAAGAGTTTCCAACCCAAAACTGTATTCTAGGTATGAAGACTTTGTAAGGTAGGACCAAAAATGCTATCCATTGGATCTCAAACAACCAATGGCTACTACATAACGGCAGGATATTCTTCAGCACGTATGGTGTTACCCCCAAATATTTCACCATGTGAACCTCCTGGGTCTCAACCTTGACATTCTATATGTTAGACCGATAAACTGAGTTTGAGAAATTTATTAATGTCGTGCGGATAAAAAGCCTATTAGGAGACCCTACTGAATTCTGACCTTTAGAGGCAAAGCCCTCCAATAGACAGGTTTTTTTGTTTCTAATGGTTTTCAGCTTTAGTTTAATTTCGAGGTTCAATTAGTTAGCTGATTAATTTAAAACGTTTCATTTACTTGTTTTGTTTACAATTTTCTTAGAGAATTCACGCTTTACCCCACTACGGTTTAGCCATACTCTAAGATGTTTATTAAAATATTTGTAATTGGGGAATGGAGCGAGAAACGTGAACTTGTACAAACACGCTGGCAGGTGAAGTCGACCGAGATAGCCCGCTTTAAGCCGGCTTAGTTTCGTCTGGTGGCCGTGTGTGAGGGAGACATTTCTCGTTCCGTGGCGCTCATTACGAATTTTTTAATCTGAATGTCACGGCAGAACTAGACCATACTTAGTTGAAGCGTTAATTTTCCAAATTCATTAGGCCTCTAAAAATGAAAATGTACAAAGTTAATGAAAGCTTTTTAGATAATTAGCAAAATGTCGCCGTAATGGGAGCCAAATTTGTGCAATGGCTAGAATAGACCAAATGTAGTTTCCTACTTTGTTTAAAAGGGAACCAACCAATAATAAAAAAACCTTTAGATGAAAATGAAATTACTGCATGTGATGAAATCTAGTCGTTTTAAAGTGTCAGTGGTTCAAAAATATTTTTTTCGGCAGGAACTTGCAACAATCGTGGGATCCAGCATCACAAGCCCATTCGTGGTATCAGTCTCGCTTGCTGTCAAAAAGCTGACACCGGTAAATATGCTTCCCTGACTGAGTTTGCTTCAATCCCTTGAGTACATTGAGTACTTGTACGCAGCTCTCGAGATTAAAATTCGATTGCATAGGACATAACGTTTATCATTCGTAATTTTAGCCCTTCTCAAGCCGTTTCCTTTTTAAAGAACATATTTAAAATTAATGTGCGTTGACCTAAACTACCCGGAAAACATTATATCTAAAAAAATATTCCGATTTTTACATGAATTTAATGAACCGCTCGATTACGCATGGCACCTTAAGAACTAAACGGCGTTGCATTAAATATTTTATAACATGATACCGCCCGATTACAGTTGATATAATCATAACCCTTTTATAGCAATACAACTGAACGAAGTACATA
>JAZHYW010023882.1:0-16984 GCA_037355805.1 Ixodes ricinus
AGTATTTGACTTATTGTCGACACTATTCGCCTATATAATGTCCCCTTGGTCGTATTGATACCACACCGCAGCCGCCTTGAGGAGTACCGCTCCGGCCAGCTGTGCTCAAAATAAATCAGTTCGAATCAAAATCGAACACCCCTATAGATCATATCAATAATCCCCTTCTGCGCGCTGCCATCTTCGTCTATGCTGGCCCGTGGAAACGTGTAATGAGCGTGCGCAGTAGCTCTCTTCAACGGAATATCTGAGAAGTCGCCGTTGCGTTCATTGCCTGGTGACTGGGCATTCTGCATATTTGGTGAGCGACGGAAAGAGATTTACTAGGCGGGGTGCGTGGGTAGGGTGCTTCTCCGAGGCCGTGTCGCAAATATACTCGCTAGCCCCGCTTTTCGCCGTACGTTTTCGTTCGCAACAGTGCCTTTCAGAACGCTATCGAGCAACATTGACAGCCGCCATTTCTTGGACACGAGGGACATACTGACGCAGCACTCGTGTCTAATACTGAGCTCAGGAAGTGCCTGCCCACACAGCTCTTGTTCATCACAATCGGGCTGGCAGCTACCAGATGCCTAACGCAGGTCTTTGAAACGGGTCTATTACTGGGCTATCTATACGTCCTTTTGTGGACTAACTCAGACCTATGGCGGATTTCAGTTTAGGATTAAAGTTGTTGCTCACCGTGCCTCCGTGAGACTTTGCGCTTGAAATCGCCCAACTTCTACCTCCCGCACGCCCTGGTAAAGCCACCGTTGTGCCAGAAGGTATGGCCGGGTGAGATCAACTCGCCCCGATTCGCCGAAGTCGCCTACGTGATCGACTTCTCAGCCAGACCGTGAAGTAACTTTCTTTTTTTTTAAGCTTGGATCTATTTTTTTTTTTTTTAGCCGCGTACTGAGCCACAAGCGGAAACTACGTACGATGCACTCCCGTGAAAATCTAGCTGTTCGAGTGAATTCGCTAGAGCAAACAAGAATAAAAGCAGTGCGTTCCCAACCAGACTAAATCTCTTTGTTGCTCTCCCGAATCCATCACAGGGTAGTAGATAAACTAGGGAACTTCTAAGGTGTGTGGCCACTGAAATGCAGTTTCAAAAGTTCTTAAAAGCTTTTATTGTGGGAAGCATTTTAGGCGATGTCGAAACTTCTGCTTACGTAAAACCATCTCCACCTCGGAAGGCCTTCCGTAAAATTAGTATTATAGTAATCCTATTTCTTAGTCGTATATACATTATCGAGCAATATTAATCTCGCGTTATCTTTATGTCTTCCTGGCAGATTATGACCGCATATCCGCGTTGCATATCTACCTTTGATCTTATAACTGGTGTTTCCATTATACACGTCCTATACTACCGCCTAGAATATTAGATCAGAGCTTTGTAGTTCGCCTCCTACATCTTCTTTTGATATTCCTTATGTAGAGATTTCCGGCAGAAAAGAAAACACTTTATGCTCATATGTCATGTCCTTCAAGATCTCGGATTCTATCTTCGAAATTCATCAAACCGCGAAAGTCTGACGTGCCTTTGAATGAGGATCATCCAATGGTTGATATATTCATATATTGCTTGTCGTGCATCGGCGGGAGCTTGTACACACGCACACGTAAAGAACGTCCTTTAAAATTTCTGCGCGTATTTCTGTGCGGTTTCGGAGTGGCAGTGGGAACTTTATAAAACGCCATCGCCACAGACGTTATATTCGGGCGCCCTAATAAAAGTATTAAATTTCAGCAACCTCCTTTGAGTTATAGAACCGATGCTTGAACCTACGCACGCCGTGCTGGATAACATGGTGGTTTTACAGGCGAGGAGTTTTGTTCAGTAGTGACGTCTTACAGTTGTGGAAAGCACTGTTCTTAAGTTGGATCTGCACATTTAAAAACGATCTCTAGCGGGGTGGAACCTTTGCACTAGTGGGTGCTCTATACTTTTGTTAAATCGACCACACTGACAGAGTCTTCGCGGGGGCAACCTTAATCAAAATGATTGCGTCTCTTTAGCTTGATAGCTTCTGTAAGAGAACTCGATGAGAATGCCAGTGGAATACTTGCAATAATTTCGGCAAGTTGAGTGTTGCACTAGCTATGGCGCTATTGGATCTCGAGCTTGGCGCAGCTGTATCGTCAGGCTCACTAACGGTACAGTGTTCGAGTGCCGTATCATGGAGGATATGGGTGTAGGTGCAATATACGAGTGAAACGTTCTTGACATTTATAAGTAAAAACAAAATTTCCGCGACTTGACAAAAATGTGACGGCATCATTTTTGGTTAGGACGATTTCGTTATCGCTAAATAAAGTAATTTATCATCTGATTTCCGCACTTTATTTTTAACGCCACAAATTAAATTGCACTTACCACAAATGTGGCCTATATCCTCAATCCAGCTCCTATTTCTCGGGGGTTACTGCCTGAAGCAGCTACAAGCTGAATGACAGCTTAATGAATGACAGTACCGTGAAGACGTCCAGTTAATCAATCGGTCAGCCATAGTGGTAAAACAAGTTCACGCATTCTGACGGTGTGGACATCTGAGGCTGATTCGATCATCCTGTTCGACAGAAACTGTTCATTACAAGGTTTCGACTAGTTTCAACAGTGAGTGAATATCAGTCGAAATAAACTGACTTTCCTGATAACTTGTAGTTTGCGTTCAGGTTCCTGGCTTCACCGCAATTTTTATAACTAATCATTTCAAACAAGGAAAGATGAACCCGCTGGCGGCTTAGCGGTTCCCAGCAGGCGCAAGTGCGTGTTCTGACGCACTCTCTAAAGCCTTGGTTTTTGTGGTTTCTTTCTTTTCGCTGCTTGCCAATCATAAAAACAACTAGTAACTGGAGCAGCACTTCATTTGGAACAGAATTTTTAAACAAATTAATAATAATCTAATTGCCCATGATGTTATAATTTTAGAGTGACTTTAAAGCTATATACGGTTTCACGAGATACAGAACCTTGCATGGTTCAGATGCTTGTCGTCTCTACATAAAAGTGGTTCGTTATAGTTTTCGCCAAACAATTAGTACCATTAATGAAATTCCACTTATGTGTCTGTTTTTAATATCTAATGGAGCTCCGATGTGGACATCCCTTAGTCATCCAGTAGATTTTCGATCTGGTGCATAGAAACGTACTGTAATAAGGTTGATAGCTGGGCTAGTTGGTAATCGTTGTACATAATGGAATAAAACAGCGCGAGAGATGCAAATATCCACGTGGTGAATGATGATGAGTGGGCGAAGCTCGGAGTGAATCGTCGGTAAACCAGCGATTCTTCCGTTTGCACCGTGGTGGGGACGTTTATCGGAACGTTAACCACTTGCCCCTTGATGCCATACTGTCCATTACCGTGCGTCAACCGCCTTATGCTCATGAACGGCAAACGAGGAGCGATCAGTCGTTCTTCCACAAGGTTCAGAGGAGGTAAGTGATCCGGTTTGGGTGGGTACGTGTAGCCGTAAGATACGCTCATTGGAGGCACCTTTCCCGCCACTAGCGAATCACTTGCAGCTATAGCAAATCTTGTACTCACCGCTGCTGGCAGGGAACTCGCGCTGCAGCACGGCGATGGCATTGGCGCGAGCCTGGTCGTTCTTTATGGAAGATATTGTGACTGAGACTGTTTGAGAACCACAATCTATCACACACACCACAGCTATGGCCGAACGAAACGTCTAGAAAGTCTCGCTTAAACCGCGCGTCGGCACCTTCGGGCTGAGCTCGCCTGATGCGTTTGCAGACGCCTCACGAGCTCTCGCTGCATCGGGGTCTGCCTGCCGATACGCGCGCTTTCTTGCCGCTTCCCGTTCCCTGACGTTCTGCAGATCCTCTTGGCGCCGCTGCCGTGCCGCTTCGGCTTCCCGCTCTCGTACGGCCGGATCTTGGCGACGCTGCCGTGCCGCTTCGGCTTCCCACTCTCGTACGGCCGGATCTTGGCGGCGTCGCCGAGCAGACTGACGACGCGATTCGGCTTCCCGCTCTCGCACGGCCGGATCTTGGCGGCGTCGACGCGCAGCCTGACGACATGCTTCGGCCTCTCGCTCTCGCACGGCTGGATTCTGTCTGCGAGCGCGCGCTGCTGCCGCCTTGCGCGCTCTCCGCTCCGCAGCCTTGTCTACTGCCTCCATCCAGCTAAACTACGAGCAGCGCCAGAGCGAGTGCCTTTTATAACATGAGCTAAGCGCCATCTGTCATCTCTACATAAAGTTAATTCCGGAACACGCCATCTCTTGAGCCATTCATAAACTAAACCTCGAAGTGGCTACATACCCACAACTAGGAGGGACAGACCCACGCCTTAAGGAGCTTCGCCCCTAAAAGGAAGAGACAAACCAGACAGGACAGAGCGCTGACTCGCAACTAAAGCTTCTTTACTCAACGAAAAGGAGTAAGACAAAAGATAAAGAAAAAAAGATACAAAACAATATACAGAAAAAGAAGACGAAAAATTCACATTTTTCTACGCAATCGCACGCGCACCTTTCTCCCATGGTATACTTCGTTTCAGCTTGGGTCCAGACGCAGCCGATGCTACAAGCGCGAGCTCCGGGCTTCTAGCGTCCCTGCCAAGCACGCGCGCTCGTGCAGTACAGGCACTGTTCAGGGCCACACGCTCGTGCTTGTAGCATCGGCTGCGTCTGGACCCAAGCTGGAAACGAAGTATAGCTGACTACGGCACGCGCTGGACCCTCATTGTCAACTTCAGGAATTCCAGCTCCTTGCCTGACAACGCCACTGATGCTGCGCTGATACAGTTTTTCCCTCTACTCTGGATGTGGAAGGCCTCCAGCACCTCGCGTGTCACTTTGTCCCTGTGTCGTCCCAAGATGGCGGTGGCACTAAAAAATGGCTCGCACAGGCACTCTTTGCAGTGAACCGATAGGTGGCCTCCCACTGTCGCTCCAGAGTAGAGTTCCTGTATATCATGTAGGGTTGTTCGTTTTCGGGTAAAACCCGATTTTACCCGATTTTTACACCCCGAACATGTTTCAGGAGAATCGGGTTAAACCCGATTTCTCCCCGAATTCCAAAACCACATAACCAACCTATTTATTTTTACGCCGTACGGAGTTGTCGGTGCACACGCGCTAGCTACAATACCTCGGAACAACAGTGACCTATAGTTCATTTCGCAAGCTGCGTGCAGCACTGTGGACGCTACACGACTCTCAACCAACCGCCCAACGAGCGCGCCTAACTCACCGTGACATTCTACGGAGGCCGGCAGAGGAAAAGCGACAATAGGCGTTGGGGCCTCGGAGGGACATTTCCGTCCACCCGCTGTGGAGGTGGAACCGCCTCGGCACGCCATGTAGCTTCGGCCCTGCTGCACGCAGCTTGTGAAATGCACAATCAATCCCCCTTCGACCGCTGAGGTGTCGACGCCCAGCAGGATCTCTCGGGCAGCATGGCCATCTCGCTGGCGTTCAACCTTTCTCACGAACAACGTCCGAGCCAGTCAGTCGCGTAAACAGATCGGAAAAACTTAACAGGTTTATTCCATAGCGAAATATCTGATCGAAGACGACCGTCCCTCGAACGGTCGGGGTTTTTGTTGACACCTGAGGGAGAGGAGAATTCCGTGGGCGGTGCTTCCCTTGAAGCGACCGACGGCAACCGGAGCTGCAAAACCCTGATGTCCCCCGATTACCGGCTTGAAAGAGACCCCTAATTTTAACGCGTGAGCGTTAAAAAGCTCGTAAAACGCTCCAATACAAAAAAAAAGGTTTTTATTGTTAAGTACATTTGTAAATTTAACCCGAAAAAACCCGAATTTCGGAATGTTTCCACAAAAAACCCGAATTCTCCCCGATTATCAGCTTGAAAAATAGCACCCGATTTTTACCCCCGAATTTAAAAAAATATAAAACCCGAAAACGAACAACCCTATGTATATGCTACCTACGGTAGCAGAGTTGCGCATTCAACCTCGGCGGGTGGCCGTAGCGGCGGCTTTCCCGCACGCCCTGGATGCTTTGCTCCTCACGTGACTAAATTTGGCGAATAGCGGCGCCGCGCGCGCCGCCGCGCATGGAAAACAGGAGAGGAGGAGAAGGAGGGCGAAAGCAGGGGAACATACGCCGGGGCGCGAGAAACGTCGGCGGAGCGACCGTAAAGGTGGCTTTCTTGCACGGCGCCGGATGCTTTGCTCCTCACGTGATGGATCTCGGCGAATAGCGGCGTGGCGGCGCGGGGAAAACAAATGCGCAACTCTGCTCCCCCTTCGGGGGAGCATATAGAGGAACTCTAGCTCCGAGGGAGTACCTGTGTTCGCGGAGCCTTTCATTCAGGCACCGTCCAGTTTGTCCCACGTAGGTGCGGCCGCACGAGAGGGGATACTGTAGACCACTCCCGTGACACATGGGACGAACGGCCTGACGTGCTTCTTGCTGCACTTGTTCCTGGCGATTCCTTCTGCCTTCGCCTGAACTCTGGGGCAGATGTGGAACGAAAGCGGCCTGTGGTTATCCCGTAGCTACACAGGATTTCTCACAATTAAAAAAAATGTTGGAAACCGATATGGAGATCTTAGTGGTTTCTCTGCACCACATGAAAATGAGCGCAAATCTGCCCCAGAGTTCAAGCGAAGGCAGAGGGAATCGCCAGGAACAAGTGCAGCAGAGAAGCACATCAGGCCGTTCGTCCCATGTGTCACGGGAGTGGTCTACAGTGATCCCCCTCTCGTGCGGCCGCACCTACTGAGGACAAACTGGACGGTGCCTGAATGAAAGGCTCCCGCGAATCACAGGTACTCCCTCGGAGCGACAGTGGGAGGCCACCTATCGGTTCACTGCAAAGAGTGCCTGTGCGAGCCATTTTTTAGTGCCACCGCCATCTTGGGACGACACAGGGACAAAGTGACACGCGAGGTGCTGGAGGCCTTCCACATCCAGAGTAGAGGAAAAAACTGTATCAGCGCAGCATCAGTGGAGTTGTCAGGCAAGGAGCTGGAATTCCTGAAGTTGGCAATGAGGGTCCAGCGCGTGCCGTAGTCAGCTACCATGGGTGAAAGGTGCGCGTGCGATTGCGTAGAAAAATGTAATTTTTCGTCTTCTTTTTTGTACTTTTTGTATCTTTTTCTTTATCTTTTTGTCTTTCTCCTTTTCGTTGAGTAAAGAAGCTTTGGTTGCGAGTCAGCGCTCTGTCCTGTCTGGTTTGTCTCTTCCTTTTTGTATCCTTGCGCTGTTTTATTCCATTATGTACAGAAACGAATGTCCTGTGTGCGCGTCTACGTATGGTAGTTCTGTGGATATCCGTTGGAAGTCAGATTTGAACAGCTCTCGGACCTCCAGCACATCACCGATTCTGATATACAGAAATGTGGTCCAGTCCAGGGGTGGCCAAGCTGCGGCTCGCGAGGCGCATGCGGCTCTTCGCGTGTCAAAGTGCGGCTCGCGGCTCCCTTCGCCCCTCCCCCCCCACCTCCCCGCCTCCCTCCCGGTCACATGAGCACTTCCCCAGAAAGAGAAATGGAACGCGTTTTACATCGAAAGACAGGTTGCGGTTTGGTAGTTTTGTGCTACTGCTACCTTACGTACAGTTGGACTGCTTTTGACTCGGATAGAATTGAAAGTAGTCCGAGTTTCGTTTATTGCTTTAAACAAAAATTTGCCTTCTCCGCCCTCCCCCCCACCCCTCCTCCCCCCACTCCGCGGCTCTTGAATGTTTCGTGGTTTTATTTGCGGCTCTTAGGTCGGGTCAGCCTGGCCACCCCTGGTCTAGTCAGTCATCGGGTCTAAACTCGAGTACGCATTTGTTATATAGGATTCATATTCTAAAAAAAGACATCCACCACTTCAAACAAAGTCCGTTCGATTCATCTTTGGTAAATATAAAGGACTCACCAACTAAGCATATTACAGACAACCAGATTCCATCCATCACTACACATTACAAAGATAAATAAACCGCATAGAATTTCTCAATAACATATTGTCACAGAAACTCACATATAATTTCCCCTACATTTCTTAAAGCATTAAGGCTCATGGAGAGCATGTCGCACCAGAGAACATCCATTACAACCCAGTTCTCGCAGAAACAAATTCGTTTATGAGCAGTATTTTCCCTCGTACTGTATCGGAATGGAACTCTCTTACGAAAGCTATTTTTAAAGCACCTAATTTCAAGCAAGCCCTAGAACAGCATTGTCCTAATGAACATTGCTTTAGTGCGGAATTATCTCTTTTTTATGATTGTCGTCTTGCTTGTCGCATTGCAGATATGTCTTCATTTCTTGTTTGCTGGTTAGAAATGTCCATCAGCTTGGACCGGTAATCTGGCTTGCAGTATTGCGAAAGAAATAGATAAATAAATAAATAGGTAAACGTATTCTCTGTGTACGTCTACGGATGGAAGCTCTGTGGATATCCGTTGGAAGTCTATTTTGTACATTTCTAGGACATCCAGTGCATCTCCGGTTTGGATGCTGGGCTAAGGAACGTGTTCGGAGCACGCGCAGGATCTCTCTTCAACGGAATCTCTGAGATGCCGCCAAGCGTCCGCTGCCCAGTGGTGACTAGGCATTTTTCACCTTAGTGATAAGCAACGGAAGGATGTATGGGGAGATCTTTGCAGGGTGTTCTCCGGCTATTAAATATTATCGCTAGCCCTACTTTTCGCCGTACGTTTTTGTTCGCGATAGAGGCTTTCCAAAATCCCATCAAGCAACATTGGCAGCAATGTTGACGGCTGCCAACGTTGGAGGGGCCCTGACTGAAGTCCTGGGTTTTACTAGCGACGATGGAAGGACGGAAGAGAAAAGGGTCACAGTCACAAAGAGGCGATTAGAAGCTTGGTGGAAATTATCTAGTAAAAATATAATGATGCACAACTAACTAGCACAGCAGGGGACGGGCGGGAGCACTGATCTCTATTGTAGTGGGCTGGATCTCGCATCGGGAGCCTGTCGGTGTCGCCACCGGCGGCCATTGCTTGACACCAGGCAATACACGCAAGTCTATGGGAGAAACGCACAAAAGTAAGAATACTGAAGCGTGTACGCTCTGCTCGGAGGCGAGTATTTTATGGTGTGCTGCGATCCTTATGTCGGGTGTTTCGAGATCAAATGGGTATTTGTCAAACGTTCGAACGCCGATTAAAAAATCAAACTTACCGAAGCACCTACGGCTGAGCTGGCAAGCTTGCTCTCGTAGTGGAGTAAACAAAGGAACTTTGTCGTCAATGCGACCGTCCTCGGGGAAGCCCAGAAGTTGCTTAATGACAAAGAAGTTCCATCTCGACAGCGACTTTCCGGCAGTGAGCGAATTCTGCGTAGCAAAGCCTTCGAGCTTGTCGTCTGCTAAACCCAACTCAACGAAACCGCCACCGACTCCGCAGTAACTCTAGGTAACTCTCGCCTCATTGAGCTGCACTGCATTTCTCGCCCAGCGGAGTCACTCTCGACCACAAAACATTTATTTATAAGAACTGTGAGGGTGACTAGTTTTAATGTTAGTACACATGCTATTTGACAGACTTACCGAAAAGCAGACAAAAAGTTTCAGTGCCGACAACAGCTTAGAAACGGGGAAACGGCACGTTTTCTCGTTTTTCCCATAGAGTCCCATGCATTTGATGGTGTCAATCAATGACCGCTGGTGGCGACACTCGGCCCCAGCTGCCGAGGTCGCGGTCCGCGATCCAGCCTACTATACAATAGAGATCAGTGGGCAGGACAGACGAAAACTGGGATTCCCTCCCGTGTGGCTCTGGCCCAGAGTCTCAACCCTGTCCCCCAGTGGGTCCGGTTCTGGGGTATCGGCGACAAGGCTTGACCAGGGGAAAATAGGCGACTCCGTCGCCGGGGAGAAAAAGGCAAAAGTAATGTTTTTAGTTTTTTTTTTGTTTTTGGCCCGTAAGGTTATTTTGGTGATATCCCACACTGCCTGGTGATATTTAGAGGGAGAAAATTGGCTTAGAAGGGCGGGAGGAATCATATGGTTGTCTTTTTACAGCGGAGCTGTTAAGGGCTAGTTTCCCCAGGATCGTGTCCCCAGCAAAGAAATGAAGACGCCGAACTCTGGACACCTACCGCCATCTATGAGCGACGGCGGCAAGCCACGTATCTGGTTGCCGCCGTCGCTCATAGATGGCGCTAGCCTCTCCACTCTGGCTTGCCGACTTGCGGCAAGCCATTACTTTTCATTGTACAGCTCTGCTGGACTTCCTTCCTCACCAGAGTGGAAAGGCAAAGGTTCTAGGCTAGGTGGCACAAGGTACCGCCTGTTACAAAGGGTATAAAGCCATTAACATCCATCCATCCATCCCTTCGAAGCATACGTTTGGATCCGAGGGCTCTCCGAACGCGGACGCAGCCGTCGCGTTCAATAAGAGCTCAGAGCGCTGCCCAAACAACCGCGGACTCGGTTAATTCGGCCAGTATATAGATGGTGCGTACTAATAGAATTGAATACGTCCGTTTGGCGATTAAATCTGCGAAGTGATATCAATTTCAATTTAATTTGAAAGTTGTTTAACTTACTCTCGCAACGGCTGAAGAAAGCCTACTCTGGCACTATTCGCGCCGAATATCCTAGCTTACCGTACCTCCGCGAACTTTGTGCTGAAGTCGTTAGACCTCTACCTTCCACACGTTGTGCCAGAACGTAAGCCCTAGGTCAAAACGATCCGCCCTTCGCCGAAGCCGTCGCCTCATCTAATCGACTTTTTCTGAACCAGTGGAGTACGCTTTTGTTTTCACATTCTGAATGTACATTTTTCAGCCGCTGCTTAGCCCCAAGCGGACATGGGCTATACCTATGAAAAGCTGACTGCCCGATAGAATTCGCGAGAGGAAAACAAGGAAAAAAAAAACAGTGCATTGCCGCCCGCAATCTTTTTCTTCTTTTTTTCTGTCCATTTTGATGCTTTTGTTTGCTCTCCCAAATTCATCGAGGGGTAGTACAGACTGAGTGACTTCTGAGTGTGAGGCCACTGAAATGCAACTGCGCTGCTCTTAGATATTTTTATCTTGAGCAGTATGTAAATTCTAGTAGTTTGTTGTATGTACAATCTGTGGCAATATTTGTCTCGAATTGTTTCTACGCCTCCATGGGAGATTTATTATGCCTAGCCGCATTCCGATTTCCTCGTGTTTTTAAGAGGTATTTTCTCATCTGCGTCCCCAGTATTTAGATCTGAGTTTGACAGTTCGCTTCCTCCGTCTTGTGTCGACACTCTTCATGACGGCAGAGAAGCACTTCGTGCCAATCGTCCCTCATTAATTTCTTTCGGTCCATCTTCAAAATCCATCACATTACTAGATTCCTCCTTTCGCAATGAGGACAGTCCCATACTTGAACATGTTTATTTTTATCAACCAGCAGGGGGTGGGGGGTGCCCAGGAAAAGAAAACTGCTTTTATGGAACTTGACGAGCCCTCGGTATCCCTACAGGGAAAGCAAACACAGAAGACTGTAAAAAAAGATCATTAAAATAAACGGACAATGGGCGA
Source organism: Ixodes ricinus (assembly GCA_037355805.1). NCBI lineage: Eukaryota > Metazoa > Arthropoda > Arachnida > Ixodida > Ixodidae > Ixodes > Ixodes ricinus. Next base: position 11,460 of record JAZHYW010023882.1, read on the forward strand.
TTCTATACGATGCTAGGTGTGGTATCTTTGTTCGGTGAAGTAGCCTCAATTTCTAGAAATTAAATAGTTCAAAAAGTGCATTTTTAGCTCTAATTAATCATCAAATATTAATAATAATAGTAATAATAATAATATTATTCATTGAGAATTAATTCAAAACATTTATACAACATGTTCTAGACAGAAACAGATGGGGGTCAGCCAAACCTGCGAGACACCATATTATATATTTTATTAAATACTCTTCTGACATTAACCGGGTATTTTTACCACAGTGAATAAAACAAAACATACGCAACAAAAGCACTTGAATTGTTCTATCTAGTGAAAGAACCCGTAAACACACCGCAAAACTCAGCCGAAAATTGGACGCTCGCGAAGGCACCTTGTTAGTGACCGCCGCGCCGTAGCAATTCATTCATAGCAGCACCACCTTCAACCAGCACGACTAAAAATGAAGACGCATTTTCAAATACCTATCGCTTTTCCGCCCCCAAGCTCTTGAGTCGAGGGGCCCAATGTTAAGGGCATCGGGGTGGGTAAAGTGGCCACGCGCGTACAACCTCAGCAGCGACCGGCTAAGGACGTTGAACTGCGCTTGTAAGGTGGTCCCCGGCCGACGCGATTGTTACGGAAGGACGGGAACCTCCACACTCCGTTCACCCCTAAGCTGACAGTGTGCTGGAAGCTACGTACTCGATGGACCTGCCACACGTAGATGTTTCGCCCCGTGATCCCGCTTCCGCCCCTAGCCTCGCGCTGAAAGAAGGGGGATGGGTCACGTGATGAAAGGGACGCGGTTGATTGGTGCGGAGAGTGCCTAGCACCCACCGCACTGTCAGTTTAGGTGTGAATAAAGTATGGTGCCACTAAGATGCCGAGAGTCGATGCGCCCCCCCCCCCCCCCCCCTCTTGCCGGGGCCCCTTTTCCCCAAGTCGGCGAGATTCCAGGAAGGAGGCCATGGATATCAGGGGCCCGTCCCTCTGTCTGTCTGGTCGTTACTCTGCTTTCATCCAGACCATAACCTCCGGTTCCCTGAGAACCAGTCTTGAAGCGCAGAAATCGCAGCATATATACAGAGGCAGACGAACAACGGGGCATGGGGGAGTATGAGCGCGCATTCGTTGCGTGACGTTGTCTTAGCTGGCTTTTGGTTTTGTTTCTACCTTTCGGAAAAATAACGAGCCTGGAACGAGTGAAAAACGAGCCAGATGAAAGAAAAGCTGTTTGTCGGTGTTGCCGAAACGTTCGATAAAACAGAAAGGAAAAACGCAACGCTTATTTTATTGCGTAGAGAGCTTCTTCTTTTTTTAGGTGATTTAAATATTGGGCTTGAAGATATGTGTTCCCAGAGCCTGTTCTTTTTATTTGCCAATGGGACTCGTAAATTTGACTCAATGTTGAGTGCAAACAATATTTCAGTGGAGATTTTTAAAAGGTTGCGGTCGTATGACTGAGTTATATGGCGAATTCTAGAGTTACGAGACAGTCTCTACCTCGAGGCAAGTCCTGATGACGTTAAAGTTTGAACTACACAGAATTTCAAATTAGTATATCTATCTTGTCATGATTTGCATCTTGGATCGGGCAAAGTCGCAGGGCTCATGATGCCGATAAGTATAACGAGAACATTACAAATTAAAACGTGAATCACCTTCGTCAGTTAAAAAAACAAAAACGAAGCTTTGACATTTTTTGAAGGTACCTGCGTGCTTCCTCGCGTCAATGCCCCGATGGAAAACGCGCAGAGACAATCTCTACGATTTATATGGGAATAATCGAGCAGATTCTAGAGCTTAACACTAAAAAAAGCCCGTGTGTCTACTTTCCCGCACAACACTCGGAAGTTAATCACCGCAACTTACGCGAGCAGCTCAGCGAATGACGATGCCGAAACAGATGTTTCAGACCAAAAAACGCAGACTGAGTTGTGACAGCAAGCAATGCAAAACGTCACGCTTGCATTGTTTAATGTCACAACTCCGACTGCATTTTGTCTAAAGATATGTTTCGGCATCGTCATCCACCGAGCTGCCTCGTAAGCTGCGGTGATTGACTTTCCGAGTGTTGTGCGGGAAAGTGGACGCACGAACCTTTTTTAGAGTGCATAGCTCATATTGCGGTATTTGTATACTGCACCGCCGTGTACTCCGAATATCGCTCCTTGGCCCATCTTTAATCGGTTCAACAATGAGAAGGGCAGTCGATATTACGCAAGAATAACCATCGAATCCCAGCGAGGAAAGCGGGACGCATTTCTGTCACTGAGACTGTCTGCACTGATGAGCGGCGATACTACCTCGTATTTCTCATTGGTGGAACCGAACTAACGCATGCAAAAGACCACTATTTTTTTTTTTATCGAGTGTGTATATCGCGAGGCATATTATAAATACGGCTCGACAAATGCCAATATTTGTCAAAAATTTTTGATTCCCTGGTCCAATGGTGATTTCTCACCTTTGCATCTTATATTATATAAAGAAAAATAATAAACGGCGGTTAATATCGCAATATTAGTCCAAAAACGCATTTGAAGACATCTAGGCAACCCAGAGCGGCATAAATTCGAGTCATTTTCTGCACGTGGTTCTTCAAATTGTGAAGACGGCAGACATTATATTTACATTGATAATTAGACCTAGTCGTCTCTTCTCCATCGCAGTATTTTGTAGCTTTAAATTTTCACAAAAAGTTATTATAAAAAAAATTTCCCGCAAAGGAGTATTGTTACACATCTACAATAACATTCAAGCGCGTTTTTGTTTTGTTTTTTCTTGATGGGTCGGGGCATGTTTACAACTTGAGCACAATAATTTTTGTCCTTATTATTGCCCCGTAACAACCAAATATGTCACGCATGTACTTTAGAATATGTAGAATGTAAGTGTATATGTTTGGTTAGAATGCCTTTTTTTATGAAATGTTGCGGAAACTTTTGTTAGCCCTTCAAAAATGGCGGTTTACGATATCTAATTAAACAGAAAAAATATGCGCGAGAGCTAGTTTAGTTTAATATGTCATCACAATTGAGTGGTTCGAAAGAAGCGAATTAAAAAATTTTACCAGGCTCTTTTAAGCGCGTAGCTACGCCCTACGTGCGCGCACGAACATGATCTTTTTCTGCACGCGCACTGTGTCCAATACATAAATAACTAGCTATTTGAGGCGATGTGTTTTGGTGGCGCCCTCCTGTGGTTCCCTCTCGTGACGTCATTACCTTGCGAACAACAAGTGCGATAGTGTTTGTAATGTAGCACGACTGGGAATCTTGAAATCATTGCGCTCTAAAACCGACACTGCCAACACCGTCAAAATTGAAGTTCTTATATTCCTCTTATTTCCGTCCATGAGAAATCCTTTTTTACGTCATTGTCAGCATTCGGCCAATCGTGGAAGGTCGACCACAGCGACGCTTTCGATCGCGCACGTCGCCAATAAAACATAACGAACTAGCTTCAGCTAATGACCTAGCGCCATATTCATAGAGAGGAGATCGATCACTATAGGCTGCGAAACCTTCATTTAGTTATCGCAAATAATAACCTTAAGAAAACTTTTCCTGCTTCGACCGACAGCTGCCGTCGATATATGATCCGATGAAGGCAATCAAAAAGCGCCAAAAGATCATCGTCAAAGCGCCTTTGCTACCACCAACGAAACCAATCACGATCAGTCAATGCGCTGCCACCCTCCACTTACCTAAACGTTTGCTGTTGCGGCCGCTTTTTTTAGTATTGTTGCTATTATTATTGCTGTGGCTGTTAATGTTGAGGCCGTTGTCATTGTCCTTGTTATTATTGCTGCTGTTATCGTTTTTCATCTTGATGTATTTGTCGGTATTATGGTTGATTTTTATCATTCGCCGTGCCCGATAGTGAACCAGCACGAATAAAATTGACACCAAAAATTTCAAAAGTCAAAAATGATTTTTTGTTTTGTTTTAATCTCCGCAATTCTGTGTTGAAGTTTTCCTTTCAAGTATTCGTCTTCGGTGTTTAGCTGTCCATAGAAATCATTTTATAGATTAAATTTTTTAAAATTAATGAACATGTTTCTCGGACGGCTCTTTGATTCTCGAATATTTTGTGAATTTCAGGCACGTATCCCAGGGGGAAGGGGGAAGCAAGACAATCCTGTGCAGCCGATTTATGACCGGCGGCCTGAAGGAGAAAAACAACACCATATCCTCAGCCGCAAATTTTCTTTAAGAGTCGGGCCCTTTGAGGTTGTGTTTATGCACAAATCAAGGCACGCATAAATACTTTGTCAAGGACCCTTTACAAGGAGCATAATGGGGAGCCCAGTGACGCCTCGCATGCTTGATAACTTGGTAATGTACTTCAGAGGAGTTTGCCGCCACACTTGAGAATGTCAAGCAATAAAATTTCCATTCACTTTACGCATCTCCGTAATTTTTCAAGAAACCCCCCCACTCCCACTTCGCCGCAACCCAGAAACAAAAAACAAGAAAGAGAGACAGAATTAACACCACATTCACTGAGAAACAAAAGTCGTGTACGCATCTCCAACGATTCGGATACGCTATAAAATATTAAAATTCAGCGCACGTTTCGTCGAACAGCGAACGTGCTCATCCGAGATAACACAACGAATTCTGTTCACGATACGAGATTCGTGTGTGTGTGCCGGACAGTGAGTTGGAAAACAAATCATGTAAAAGGCATTTGTGTTCTTTCCGGTGCCTCTCTCTTCGCATTATCAGGACAGTATATTCGCGACTCCAATTCACTGAGGTGGCGCCGCTCGTTTTCCACAATGGCAAAGTGTGTGCAAAATGAGCAAAAAAAAAACGCGCGTTGCGGTTTACGCGTTGACGCCGGCGTTGAAAAAGAAGCATACACACAGCGCTACCCGAAGTCGGCGTCTTCTCGGGAACCTCGCGTTTTTCGAGAGAACACGGAATTTTTTTATTCGTCTGCTTCGTACGATTGTTGTTGCCCTGCCTTTTTTTTTTTTTGGGGGGGGGGGGAGGGGGGAGGGGGGTTGTGTGGATATTTATACAGCGTATAGCTGGTCAGCCATTTCAATTTTTGCGACGAGTCACTCGCTGATGAGCAATTTAGCGAATGCAGTACAACCGCTGGCCAGGGGTCTTTAACCTGCACCACGCAGTAGTGATACACGACTGCACGCCGGTACGATGCTCCTCCAGATCGAAACGGGCAGGGGTGGGGATTGCACTCAGGGTCCCTGGGTTCTGCAGCGCGAGCTTTCGCTCCACGTGCCACGAGCTGGTGTGCGCCAGTTCACTCGGCCACTGATCTCCCCCGCCTTGTCTTCGCGATTGCATATGCGCTTTGAGACAACCGTCTTCACTGAATGGGTAACGGCGATGATTACATATACATTTCACACTTCGACTGTATGGAGCATATGCGAAAAGCACTGAATCGAGCGGGCAGCTTCAGAAGGTGCTCTTTTTCCCGCGTTTTTGTCCAAACAAAGCACAGTGCTACGCCCGCGCGTCCGTACCTTTAACACTGCACAGCTTTAGCGGTAG
>JAZHYW010023883.1:0-15914 GCA_037355805.1 Ixodes ricinus
GTCGCAGTTTTTCAGCACTGTCAGTTCAGCTCTACACCTCGCTACAAAAGACGCTTTGGGGTACTGCCCGTGCTAACTAAATTTTACAGTAGAAGTAGGCATTGCTTGAAAGAAAGAACCGGACAGAAACAGTTCATACGGAGGTGTAAATGCCACCGTATGATCTCACCTTCCTCGGTTGACTAGCTGCTTTGTCAGCGCACGAAGAACATTTGGAGAAAATAAAGGGTGGAAAATACCCCCCCCCCCCCTGTCAAGTTTTCTAATCACAGTCACTGGTTTATGTCGTCCCGTGGTAATTCCCGGCACTTCGATGGCCCTAGCACTTTGTAGAGTCACAATTCGCAGCGACGCCGCGCCGTGCACGAGCGAACGTAAACACTCACGACGGCGGAATGTTCCCCGTGTTGTCCCCGCCGTCAGCGTGGTGTGACAGGGTGGTCGGACAACAAATCGGCCAACACGGTTGCCGGCCGACGGCAACATGTTTTGCCCCACTGTTGCTGTTGCTGCGATGTGACAGGGTCGCCGGCAAATTCGTCTCCACTGCACCCGTCGAACCCGTTCGAACACGGAACGCCGGCGTTTGGCTTTCACATTGAAAGGCGTTCGACAAGTGCAGTGGAGACAAAGGCGGCTAGTTTTAGGTCTACCCACTAATCCTTCCAATCAAAGCACGGCGTTCTGACGTCTCTCCTCCTCTCCTCAGTTTGTCGGCGCATATGTTCAAAAACACTATAGAAAAATTCGCTAATAAATCATTAAAAAAAAGACGAAGTTTGAACGGCGGGTCGCTTTGTGCGTTGCGTCAGAACCTCGAAGAAGGGCAGCGCATGACGTCATCGGTGGTGGATATTAATACTCGATAAGAGTCGCCGCAATGCGGAGACATCGTCCGTCTTCGCGACGCCGGGTGCTCTGCGTCGCGCCTGAAGTGAGACGCTGCGAGGAGACGATAATTATCGCTGCAAAAACTCATTAAAAATACACTTAACAGTTCCAGGCCGATAGAAGAAGGTTTCGAAAGAGACAGTCCTGGTTGGATCAAGATTTCCAGAAATGGATGTTTATCAGTTTTAAAATATTTTGTACTTTTAGAGCGCAGCTCTTAGGCGCCCGTTTCCGGCTTGAGCGTCGGCGTCCGCCGCGTAACCGCGCGGTGCATTAGGGGACGCGTGACGTCACTGATGACGTCATCGTCACTGTGCGCATCAGGACGTCACTGATGATGGCATCCGCATCATCACTGATGACGTCATCAGTGACGTCACAGTGCACTGGCGAGGAACTTTAATTGGGCCTCGGTATTTATTTTTATAAAATAACTACGCAACCTTTAGTGAAACAATTTTTTTGTAATGTCCTGATATGCCATTTCAACGCCTAGCATGAAAAAAAATTGTTTTTGGCGTGTCAGCGGCTTTTTAAAGGAGTCATGAAACGCTTTTCTTACTTTTCCTGTTTAGCTTTCCTCCTCAACTCATAAATCGCGCATTCTACCAAACAGTTCAAGAAGACGAAGAGAGTGGGAGTCCCCTCTTGCTCGGAGCCATTGTCCCCCTAGAAGATTAGCCCGTCGCTCAAAATTCAGACAAAAGTTGCTTTCCCACCCTGTTCACCCCGAAGCTGACAGTGCTGGGGAAGCTACGTGCTCGTTGGGTCAGCCACACTTTTTTCACGTGATCACGCTCTCTCGCGCACAGAGAATGAGGTCAGGCGATGAAAGGGAGGCGGCTGATTGGTCCGGCAAGTCAACGTGGCTTCCAGCTCAATGTCAGCTTAGCAGGGACGCAGACCCGAAATGTGATTTTCAAATTTCGTTCGAGCATGGGTCAAACATGACGTGTGTAATAAATCCGCAATCTCATAATCGCACGTTTGTATTTTGAACGATTGGCTATATTTTTCGTTCCAACGGTGCACTCGAGCGAGCGCTCGAAGAGAAGCGAACGGAGGGCGCGATGCGTCATGGGATATCCGGCGCAAACAAAAACAGAAAGAAAGTTTCCCCGCATTCGTGACGTAGCAAGGCTGGCGGGATTATGAGCTTTGCCCTTGGTGGCGTTGTCAGCGTTGTGGTGGTGTCAATAGCGTCAGCGCGTTACAACCGAGCCGTTCGAAGTGCCCGTGGGGTGACGAGCGTGTGGCTGGCCCAAGAAGCACGTAGCTTCCACAGCACTGTCAGCTTAGGGCTGAACGGGTGGGGAAAGCAACTTTTGTCCGAGTTTTGAGCGACTGGCTAATCTTCTAGGGGGAGAATGGCTGCATCCGGCTGCACAAACGAGGGTCCGAGAAAGAGGAGAGTCCACCCTTTCCGTCTTCTTGGACTGTTTGGTTCAATGCGCGATTTGTGAGTTGAGGAGGAAAGCCAAGAAGGAAAATGTTGAAATGCCAAAGAGCGGCGTTAGAGCTAGAGGAATCTGCTACGTCACGACTACGTAGCAGATTCCACAACGTTGCTAGACTACCTCCCAAATAGGCTCCGCATGCATCCACCAGGTGCACATTGGAAGATCGTTTATTTAGCTTTAAAATTAGTTTTCTTGTGCCTTTCAACGGAAGACTGGTGTTTTTGAGGTTAGGTGCAACATGCAACACATTCAAGCTAGAAAATGAGCGCTGAAATTTCGTTTCCCTACACCTTTTTGCTGGCCCACGCTCTTGCGACCACGGAGGAGGACAGGGTTTCTTGGGAGGAGGTCGGCCATGACCGAGTACGAGACTGAGAGAGACCAGACTGCGTGCTTCGGCACTTAGGACCAGCTCCGCCGCACCGCAACTGGTCCCAAGAAGTCGCAAAGGTTTAAAAACTGGTCTGGTCTCTCTCGGTCGTACTTGGTTTAAGAGGAACGGACCTTTAGGTGAAGGAATAATTGAGGTCCGTATCGTGTGACGTGCGTTTGGACCCGGTGACGCGCTGGGGAACCGTGGATGTATCACGAAGTGAAACTGGCAGAGCCAAGCATGAGGAGGAGGTACGGAATAGTCCGCTGTGTTTCAAATTTTCTGCGCACTGAAAGTCAGGCTTTTGACTTTCTACCTTTTTACCTTTGGCCCACTGAACGATGTAAATCATGCAAGGACTTACACCAGCCCAAAATTCGTTTCATGGGCCCTTTAAAGTTGCTTGAAAAAGCCTTTTTTTCCGTTCTGTTCTTCATTAACATTTCAAGAATAAAACCAGGACCTAAATACAAATTCAGGCGCCACAATATTGAAGACCAAGATGTTTTGAATATATATCTAACAAAATTTTTTTCCAGAGGTTCTAATTGTGATATATTTTAACCAAGCTTTGTAGCCCATCAAATTGTCACAAATCCAGCTGTCAGAGCGCCATCTGTAGAGTGTGTCGGCAATACTTCCTCTTGAAGTTGCGCAAAGTGTTATTGCGCCCTGGACTACTTGCGTCTTCAAGGTCGTTAGGTTTGCGGTCGGGATATTGAGGAGTAGTGCCTCCAAAAGCAAATGTTTTTTTTTCTTTTTTTTCGGCGGGCGAAGATGTTTTGCGGGTAAATAGAAAGTAAAATATTTTATTTCTTTTTTTGTTTGGCGGCGAAGATATTTTGAGGGTGTGAGTCGTAAGTTATCAATCGCTCGAGCACGTCGTTGGAGGAAGATGTTCTGTTCTTTGTTGGCGTTTTGGGTCACGAAAATGGGGGCGAAAGATTTCACGCTTCAAGTGGTTGTTGCGTGAGGCCTGAAGTTAGCAACTGCAGGCAGACAAAAGCTACCGAAGCGTACTGTCGTACCATTTCTTTCATGTTCGAAGTAGGAGTGGTGATTTGAACCGGCGATTTCAAGTATTCCGCAGAGGTGCATTTAAAATGTTTACTTATTTTAAATGTGGGAAAAACATACCTGAGTTCGTCGATTTTGTTTTAATTTCGACATTCGCTTTGCATATTGTATAGAACCCCGTAAAGTTACAGTAAAAATCACAATCAAAGAATCAATCTCAGAAATTATATATGCAGAGTCTTGTTAATATGGAGACCTCTGTTCCCCCAAAAAATCGACCATAATGTGAGTTGTCCGTAATAACGAGACAAAAATTCATACATTTTCCCAGTTTGTCCCCGAAAAATGGCTCCCATATAGCGGTGTATCCATACAAACAGGGTCCATACTAACTCGACATCACTAACAAAAGCAACACAAACATACAATCGCATGCAAATGATAAAAACGTTTATTTATTGATATGGCTATTACTACATGCTGACACTGGTGGAATTATACTTGGCTGCGGTGATATGAGCAAATGACAAGGACTCGAGTGAACGCGAAAATTATGCCTGAATTACAAAAAAAAGTATATCTATAAGCACATGGAAATAATATTATAATTCACATGAGGCGTATGTCTGGCGGTGAGACATTAAAATGCAATATCATTCATTATCTGCATCAAATAAAAAAAAATCAGTCATTGACTCAACCGCAGGGAATGAATTGGTACACGCCAAACAATATAGTTATAGAAATGAGACGTTCACGAAGATTTGTCTAGGCGTGTCATAGCAACCGCGTAATTTTAGTAAAATATTGACAAGCAGAGGCGCACAAGATGACGCTTTATGACGCTTTATCAGGGAGGACGATCCGGCGTGGCGTCCTCAGAACAGTGGCCGTGCAGGCGGGAGCCCGGTAGTCCGCGAACACGAAGAAGGCCGCGCCGTGGGGCTTGAGGATGAGCGGCTGCGTCGGATGCAGCACCACCGGCACAATGTCCGGGAACTGCAGCTTGTCGTTGATGGCGAGCAGCCGTCCGTTCAGCTGCACGTCCTCGGACAGAAGGTTCAGTGGGCCCTCCAGGAGAAAAACAATGGACTCGTCATATGGGCCGATCTACAGAATCGCCTCGTGCCAGGAAGAAAACCTGTTCCCAGTTGCCTTATCTCCATTCCCTCTCGCCCTCTCCTCTTTTCTTCTCAACACAGGAGCTATCAGCTACGGTACAGTAACAGCGCTCACCTTAGGACCGAGCGCGTACTGCATGACGTGGCTGGCGCGCAGCTCGGGGTCCTTGGGTCGCAGCAGGACGCTGTCGTTGGACAGGTTGATGGCGAGCAGGACAACGGCCCCGCGGCGGCCCTTGACGGCGCCGTCTCGCAGGCAGTGCGCGTACAGCCGGACCGGGTCGGTCCCAGGCTGTGCACGGAGCCGGAGCACCCGTCCGCCCACCAGGCGCTTGTGGAACAGGCTAAGCCAGAAGTCGGGCAGCGGAGAGAAGCGCTCGTCCAGAGCCTGCTGGAGCCCTGCAGCAGCGACTGGCGCGCCACCAGGGACACGCCATGCTTGGCCGCCGACCCCAGGGTGTCGAGCCACCTGCGTGGAGCAACAAAAGAGCATCCAAGCTGACGGGCCAAACATCGTAGATTAGGAGTTTCAGAATACACAAGCTGACGGGCCGAACATCGTATCTTAGGTTGTTTCAGAATACACTTTGAGTCCCCCAAGCAGCTCGGAGCTTCGCACTGCACATGCGCTGAATGTTTGCGCTTGTGCACTGCGATGCCCCAAGTTGCTTGTGGGGCCGTTGGGGACCCCGATTCTAAAACCTCTGTATTGTATTTGTTTTCTTTTCCTGCAAGAACGACATCTTTCATGGACGTGTGATTTCCGGTGGCAGTATCGGAAGTGACGTCATTTATTGCTTGTATAGACCAGCGGCAACATTATTAGATTAGCTCAGTTACGGAACTGTTCACAGACGCCTTCATGCACGAGCAGTACCCCCCTCACTCACCACGACTCGCCTCCCGTCGTTCGACGCGCCGGACGGCTGCGTTGGTAACTGCAGTGTATGCAATGCGTGAGTGCAGCGCAAATAGAATTCATGACTTTGCTGGATTCTTATGGGTTTATTAACCTTATCGAAGTACCAACTCGTATCACGCCTTCAACAGCGACAACTCTAGATCTTGTCATAACTAACGCGACGAAATATGGCTCAAACGCAGGCACGGTTCTATCCGACGTAAGTGATCACCTCCCCGTGTTTTCCTTCATCACCGTATCGCCATTTTATCATAGTTCTGAATTAGGTCCCACGTTTTATCAGCGCGTTAATATTAATACCCTCGAGCACTTTCGAACCGCGATACGTGCCATCAGTTGGGATGACGTGCTATCCCTACAAGACGCTGACAGCGCATATGATGCTCTAATGCTAAAAGTGAAATCAGCTTATGCAAAATGCTTTCCCATTATATGCTATCGTAAACGCAAAAATAAAAAACCGTGGATCACGCCCGAGCTCGTCAGAAAAATAAAAGCAAAGGATAAACTGTATGCGAAATTTATCAAATCTCGAGATTCTGCGAAATTATGTACATATAAAAAATACCGCAATCGGCTGAATCGAGAGCTGAAGAATGCAAAACGTGAATACTTTTGCAATCTATTTTCTTTTACCTCAGGTAAAAGTGCACGTGATCAGTGGAGCCAATTAAACCAAGTCTTGAACTTAAGCTCCAGGGTACCGGTTACGTCAATAGTAAAGGATGGTTATGAAATTACCGGAAAAGAGCTATGTAATGAGTTCAATCAGTTTTTTATTGACGTCACAAAGAACCTATGTAGCCCACCTGACACGCCTGGTGACTACACATGCCAGGCACCAGGTGTCCGAGAGTCCCTATATCTATTCCCAACGTCAGAAAACGAAGTAATTGCCACATTTACAAGTCTCAGGCACAATAAAGCAAAAGATAAAGATGGGTTTCAAATCAAGCCATTCATATACGTCATCGATCTATTGGCCCCAGTGTTAACTCATATATACAACCTTTCATTTTCCACTGGCGTATTCCCAAAACAAATGCAAGTCGCAAAAGTCGTCGTTATACATAAAGGCGGTCCTACTTCTGATTTGTCAAATTACAGGCCAATTTCCATTCTTCCAGTGTTGTCAAAAGGATTAGAAAAAATCATATATCATAGAATTAACTCTTTTTTAACCAAACATGCTGTCTTGTCAGACAACCAGTTTGGTTTCCGACGAAATCGATCCGCGGAAATGGCACTCGGTCAGCAAAAAGAAATAATAATCAACGCATTTGAAGAAAAACATTTAGTGCTTGGAATATATGTAGACTTCTCTAAAGCATTTGACTTACTCAACCATAACGTGCTAATATATAAACTTAATCATTATGGGATCAGGGGCGTAAGTTTATCACTTCTTCACTCCTACCTAATGCACCGTAATCAGATGGTATCACATAATTACTTCTCATCAGAGCTAAAGAAACTGTCATCTGGTGTACCGCAAGGTAGTATTTTAGGCCCTCTGTTATTTTTGATATATGTTAATGATATTTTTTATGCTCCCCTTTCAGTAAATATTATTGCCTATGCTGATGATCTTACAATGCTTGTAACAGGAAAAACGGTTGGCGAGTTGTCTGCATGTGGCAATCGATTCCTTTCATACTTGCACCAATGGTCCGAAAAAAATCACTTGAAGGTTAATACTAACAAAACTAAAGCTATAATATTTCGAACGAAGAATAAAGTAATATCTGAAGATATCCATCTTCTACTAGGACAAAGCAAGATCAATATCGTACCAACGATGAAATGCTTAGGCGTTGTGTTTTCCGAGACGCTTAACTGGGATGCACAGATTCAACATACACGCATGAAAATGAACAAAATAATTGGTGTACTGTGTCGCCATAGATACTCGCTTCCGACAAGTGTTAAAATCCTCATTTATAATGCCTTTTTACTACCTATTATTACTTACTGTCATATCATCTGGGGAACAACCACAAAACAAAACAAACTCAAATTACTTCTTGCGCAAAAAAGGGCAGTAAGGCTGATTGCGAATGTTTCATGGTGCACGCATACCGAACAATATTTTTTCAAGTTCAGTATTATTAAGTCAACCTCTCTTTATGCTTTCAAATTGTTGTGTATGTATAAGAGTGCTGTCGCGACTAACAATGATGTCCTGTTAAGTATGTTTAAACTCAATCGTCACACACCCGCATATAACATACGTCACAACATTGCTTGGTCATTGCCATTTTGCCGCACATCTTATCGCGCCCAATCATTATGTTATAACTTACCGCTTTATCTCAACATTCTTTTGCATAATAATATTTCTATAGAAACAACCCCCAAGAAAAAATTTATCGATGTCCTTCATCTGTTAGATCTACATTTTGTGTAAGAATTGTGTAACTGTTCCTTTCACTGAAATATGCATAGTGCCCCATTACGTTGAATGTGTCAGTGTACTTTTATTGGAAATGTTCTTCTGTTCCTGCCCACTGCTGTCGTGTGTAGGGGCGCAGGGGGCCCTCAAGCTGCACCACGCAGCTTTTTCCCTTGCGTCCCATCTCACAATGTAATGTTGAGAGATAAATAAATTCAAATTCAATGATTATTCTATGGAATACGTACGTTTGGAAGCGCAGTGTATAGATGGCGTTCCACCGTACTCCATGGAAAACACAGTTCGTCAACGAAAATCTAGATGGCGCTTCGAACGATGGGAGGCGGACTGAGTGAGTGAGGGGGGATACCCCCTTCCGCGGTAGTTCCCCAACGGAGGGAATCTATCGCTGCAGGTCAAGAACGAAGGGCCGAGGGTAAGACGGGCCGGGGAGGAGGAAGCAGACGGAAGCGCTGGAGAAGAGAGAGGGAAGCTTCCTTCTCTCTTTAGCGTTCCGTCTGCTTCCTCCTCTCCGGCCCGTCTTACCCTCGCCCTTCGTTCTTGAGTTGCAACGGACAGACCTTTTTCGTGTACTCTCGTCCCCAGCCACCTAATAAGTGTATCTGGAATGGGCGACGAAAAAATAATTAAACGTTTCAACCTGTAACTAGTGAAAAAATAGAGCGGAGGCAAAACGAGAATGTGTGACGGTTACGCTTATATCCTAAATGTCTTCAATTGGCGTGGCGACGGCAAAGCGATGTTTTCGCCCATACTGGAAGTGACGACATTTCAAGATGGCGGCGCCCCTCGCGGGAAAAGGTCTTTGACCAGGGGTCCCCGTCCCCCGGCCCGCGGGCCAGATGCGGCACGCGGAGGTCTTCTGATTGGCCAGGGGCTGGCCGCAGTCTTTTCCAGTGACGCCCGGCCCGCGTCCCGCTTCCAGGAGACTCCGCTGAGCGAGGGAGAAGTGCGCGTAAAGCCGGGGTCACACTCGGCAGTGGTCATGCATCGTACAGAGGACGGTCTGCACACAGATTGGAACGCGAGTCACCGCGTGATCCGGCCGTGCTTTGAATGCCGCATGGCAATGAGTTCAAAGAGAAACTCTGCACGCGGCATGAGAACCACGGATAGTGCTGTGACCCGTGTTTGCAGACGGTCTTTTGTAAAACTTTTGAGCAGCGTGACCCCGGCTTAAAACAAACAAAAACGGCGCCACGACGCGCTTCAAGTGTGCAAACGAAAATACCAGAAATACCGAGAGAAACTGCATCGCGTTGCAAGTATACTTCCGCACCACTATTATGAATAAACATTTTCATCACCAGCATTACCATCCTTAGTTCCCTACGTCATGTCTGTGTAACTACGCGGCGGAGCGCAAGTTCGTCTGCTTCTTTTGCAGGGGCTGTGGTGTCGTCAGAAAGACGCCGAGCTCTGATTGGTTCTGACTGAAGGGATAGTGGGTAGATCCCCAGGGCAGCTTGCTTTGAGCCCTCCCCATTTTCGTTGGCCAATCAGAGCTCGGCGCTTTCTGACGTCACCGCCTCCTGCACAAGAAGCAGACGACATGTTCGCATAGGTCTGCTCGATTTGAACTGGCTGAACAAGTTCAGCAGTGCACGAACTGGCGCATTCGGATTCAACCGGAAGTCGACACGGCGGCCGCACTGGCGCGTGCGGTTCATCGCAGCCCTGAACGAGTTCTGACCATATCAGACACAGTTCCTCACAACCTTGCACCGGTCCCAAAGTCAGTTCAGAGTCCGTGCAAGAAGCAGACGAGAGCAGACGCCGAAAGCAGACGACGATCGCGAGCAGACGATACTCGCGGTGCCATTTCTCGGGGCTCTGGCTCAAACGTCTGTCAGTGCTTTAACAAAAACGCCGAGACGGAGGTTACCTTTCCTCTCATTTATGAAAATATTGTACACCCGCGTAGACTCGAATTCAAGATCCTAAGGGAGGGTAGGAATAAGCTCGAATGTGATATTTTGAAATCATCTTACGCACTTGCTCGCGCAAGTTTGGCTCCCTGAGGTAAGTGTTGAAAAGGTTGACTCACGTAAATCGTTTATTTTTGGTGCTACATACTACTATGCTGATATTATTCTTAAAAGACACAGGAAAAGTATTAAAACCCTTCATAGCTCCCGCCTTCAGTAGCTTTTGGATGCAGACTGACGACTCCGACACATTGCAGAAGTCTACGATTTAGTACAATGGCACACGCAAGCCCCCGCATCCTGAGCATAAAACTGCATGCTTCGTCCGTTGGTATCTGTGGCCGCCCACTAACGGTCCCGGGAGAAAACGCTGAGAACCCGTATGTGGTATGGTATAGTTCCACGTGAATCTCTCATGGGAATCAGAATAAATGCTTCAACTTGACGTCAAAGTGAAGGGTTGATAACTCTTTTGGCCAAGGCGACGCTCCCGTCAGACATTCGTCTTCGAAGTGACCACTAGAGCGCGCTGCCGCCAGTGACTCCCGACGCGAAGGCATCCTGAGGCTGCGAACCTATCCTCGTAATACAAAACTCTAGAGACTTAGAAGTAACCTACTATTTCTAAATGAACGCACATTCTATCGGGGCGGACGCAGTCGAAGGACACAAACGCTTATGGAAACGATATAGGAAGCGGACGGTAACCGTTGAAAACGCAGACAGAAACGCATATCGTGCTGAAAACGTTTTTAGTACGCTCAATATAATCGTTTATATACTTTAATACTAAAGAAACGCGATCGAGCTCATTGATCCGCGAAGAATTTCATGTAGCAGACGACGGTGCGTGGCGATAACAAGAGCCAGGAGATGCAGACGACACCCTGCGCTTCCGCTCCAGTTCTGCGCAGCACTACACGACTCCCGCACTCCTCTGATTTATAGGTGAGAACTTTCTGGTCGAAGTTCATTGCGTTCTTATGTACAGTCCCGCACAAAAGAAATTGCGAACGACGGAGTGACAGCCTATCGCCCTCTTTGCGTCGTCACTCAACGGCTGTCAGCAAAAGCTCTCCCGCAGCCTGTAATGCGCTCCGAGAAAAGAGACGCTGCTAAGGGACCGACCCTTTCGAGAAATTAAACTCGGGTCAATTTGCTTCAGTCTTTCACCAAATCCGGCGCTAGCCGCGAAGCTTGCAATGCAACATGCGCGTTTCGGATGCCCATTGATGGCTTATAGGTTATAAAGTTATAACATAATAGCCTGATATCGATATCGATTTGCACATAAGTGTGCGACCGATGAAATATTAATTTTGCGCGTCATCACGGGGCATTCGAAATGCCTCCATTTTATTGTCAACATGATGAAGGCTCGGCTATTAGCGCCGCATGTTGCGGTAAACTGAAAAAAAAATTACACCATCTTTTCGAGGGGAACCATGGAATGATGCGGAGCATCGTGTTGGTTCCGAGGAAAGAGTCACTGGCGTGCTGACGTCGAGAGATGGCGCCACCGACTGCCCTAGCGTTACCCCCTACGCGAGCCTTCGTCGCGGCTCGCGGCAGAGAAACTTGAAACGCTCGACGCTCGCCGTTTATTTTTTTTTTCACGCATGAAGGAGAGGAGACTAGAGGAGGAGAGTTGCGCGTGCGCGCGCGGTGTGAGTAGAAGCGAACGCACGCGCAGTGCACGCAGCTGGTAGAGAGAGAGAGAGCGGAGAGAGTAACGCGCAGCTGTTGGAGAGAGGGAAGGAGGAGAGTTGCGCGTGCGTAGTATGAGTGCGGACTACAAGGCCGCGGGACATAGACCCGAGCAAGAGATGCTCCGCATCTAAAAAAAAAAAAGTCGACGCCAATTATTTCTTTAATGGGCAGGCCGCTTGTCACCGTCACTACTCTCGAAGGTTACCACACGCTCCGCGAGAGCTTACACCGGCGACCGTTGAGTGGCGCGACGAGCGCGAGAGGTTGTCGCTCTGTTGTTCGCGTTTCCTTCGTTCGGGACTGGGCATTGCGCTTAGTGCCCTCTGTCCCGACTATCGCATATTGTCAGCATTACTTTTATCATTCTCGTTAGTTTTTTTCACCGCGGGATTGTGCCAAAGTTTTCGTGCGCTTTCATTTATGCCTGGTGAGTTTTCTTGGCCGCAAGTGTCGAATAATGTAATAATTAGGTAAACATTAAATTTCAAATTCAACTATATATATTAATCCAAATTAGGATTTTGTTTTCATACTTACTCGAACTTTAATTTTTGCGTTTAAATGCTTATCAGTTTTTTTTCGTTGGCTTGTTTGTAAACAGCTCGTTGGCCTATACACAGCGCGACACTGTGAGCGCGAAGAAGCGTTCGCCAGTTTGTTTCCTTTCGTTCTTTTTCGTTATTAACTAAAGCTACCAAATAATTAAATTTAAAAAAGGAAACATTGGCTGCCGCTATAGCGACGCCGACTACTCCTTGCAAGCTTCTTTGATTGTTTTCTCCTAAATTGAACGGCTGTCATAAGAATCAGAAGCTGTGTCGAAAAGTAGTCATTCAGGCAGTAAACTAAGCGGTAAAGTTTGATGCCCGTGAATCCTATGTCCGAGCAAACAACAGAAAAGTGGCGGAATCGTGTTCGCGCTAAGAATGCCGTGCACTCTACCTTGCTCTGTTTAAGTACGCTTGCTGCGCTGCGTGGGGTTTGTAATAGCTTTTCCTTTTCCTACGCTTTTAAATTTTTAAATCCTCTTACGAATTTGTGGGGTCTGGGAGCTTCGTCAATTTGCTGTTGAGCAGCTTTTTGACCAAAACTCCTCCGTTATCATGCGCCTGTTCTGACGATGTTGACAGTAAACAAAGCTGATTTGATTTGATGATGTCATTCTTTTAGCCAAAATACGCTTAGCCTTCCTGCTTCGAGAAGCTCGTTGTAAAGACGTCCTGTATGTTGAGATCGAGTGAGCGTTCGAAGTATTTATCTCGCACCGTTACAGTTAAAGTTGCTGACTGACGATGAGCCACTTTAATCACAGCTCGCATTAAGGATCATTCACGAACAAATACCCAAACAAATGTCCAAAGCGATTCGTTGCGCTTCTGTCTTCTCACGTTACGGTGGTCGCTCGATTCATTGATTGATTGGAAAACTCAGTATTTATTTAACGACCAAAGAAGTGGGCACCACATGCACCCTGCTGTTCGGTCAAATCGCTCGATGAAATTTGAGTTTTTATGAACTGTTACAACAATCTCTGTTGCTTGTTCGGGCACCGTCGGAAAAGAAAACTCGGCTGTTTTGGCCACCACCATTGGCGCAGGGCAGGTGACCCGAGGCAAGTATTCCCGTATCTATGATCGAGGTTCGGGACAACTGAAGTGTATATGTTCTACAATGTTTTTGCTCTTCATGTCACGCATGTTCCTCGCTATCACTTGCTGTTAACACCTCGCCCGAAAAATCACGGAAGCACAGATGGCGAGGTGGCAATGAAGGTTTAGACAATATGAATTTGCGAAAGTTAAAGGTTATCGACAATTTTTTACTAATGATAAGTTGGTCGAGGCTCTTCCATTGGCAGGTTGTTGGTGCTATTGAACGCTTGAGGACATCGAATACTCCCCTTCTCTCGTAACCAGTTAAGAACACTCATTTCCGTTCCTGCTTTAGGTAATACCTCTTGACGCACTTTAAGACGACACTGCAAAGATTTTTTAACCGGTTTTTTCCAGTTCTATGAGGCATGTATCGCACTCTTTTTATATAGCCATACAGAATATTGGTACGGTACTATACGTAGCCGGGGGGGGGGGCTCAATTGTCTTTGCCCCCCCATTTCCCTTTATATTCAGTCGATCCTATTATACACATGCAATTTGAACCCCCCCCCCCTTCCCCAAGTCATGCACGTCCATCCACCTTGAGCCGGACCTCGCGCAGTCGAGCTTTTCCCGAGATCTAAATAAGACCGTACGCGAGGGCCGACGCGTAGGTGCCCGAGACTGCCAGCAGGTCGTCTCCGACCCCGGAGGCCGCCTCGGTGATCCAGATAGGTTTCCGCAGGCCGTTCCGCTTGAGCGCTGTCAGCACCAGCTGCACGCCCTTCTTCAGCTCCTGAAGCACGCTGCCGTTCAGCAGCTCCGCCGGCGTTTTGTACGGACCCTTGTGGCAGTAGCTGCGCAGCGGAAACGAGAAAGACAGGGGGACAACTCTGATCCCTCGATACTCAAGAACAGGACCGCGCATCACATTCTAGCTGGGCAGCCTATGAAGCACCGGCGTCCATCGATAAAGACAAATGGGGATCAATCGGGAAGCGACGAATGAACATGTACTTAGTCTCACCCTGCAGTTCATGATGACTGATTGAGAAGCGGTTTCCGACCTCCTTTCGAAACTCGCTACTTCATGTTAACATCTGTTCCATTTGCAGCACAGTGCAACACATTCGAAGCTTCGTGTTTACTGTGTAAATGTGGTTGGCGTTGGCGTAAGTGAGCTTGGCGTCATTGATTTCACGAAGACCGAACCACATGTAGGGCGCATTTTCGACGTATTTACGGGCGTTTCGGCGGACGTAATCGCGACTCCAACTCGTTTTTCAAAATGGCGGATATAGTGAGGTGGATATGTGTGCTGGTATACCAGTTGCAGAGCCTGTCTCCTGTGCTGGCTTCACCGAGCAACACAAGTAATTCCCGTTTATGCGAGGAAGCTGGGGTGTTACATACGCATGCCACGTATTTATTATGAAAAAGAAAAAAGGTGCTTACCGTAATTAATAGGCAGGGACTATTTCCACGTCCACCGTCAAAATACCTAAAAGTTATCTGGACGTCCATGACGTCACTTTCGTAAAACGTCCAAATAGTAGCTTTATTATCTCGACGTCCCCCGTCACCTCATTTTTCGTTCGTGGTTTCCTTCTGTTTGGTTTCTGACGGTGTCGTTGGTGTTGTGTTGACAGAATCATGTGTCGCCGTGGCGCGTGTCTAAGACATTTCGGTCCTATACACCTATCAATGCTGGGCTTGACGTCACGCTGGAGCTGCGGCGGCGTGATCGCGCGGAGCCAGTGCGGCAGGGTGTGGGCAAAAGGGCGCACGTTTCGCATGGGCGCGTCATAGCATTCTGCACATGCCGCGAAGCTGTGTTGCCGTTAATTGCACCGAAATCTACAAGAAAAGTAGCGGGAGTGGAGTTTCCAACGTTCCCGGCAGACTCTGAAAGGCATAAAGGTGGATAATATCCGTGATCGAAAAGAATCGTCGCCTGCACGAACGACCGTTTGAAAAGCAAACACTTTCTTGAAGGCAAAGTTATGCGGCTTCCATTTCAATCTCCGTCCCGAGGCTTGCCGGCGTGACAGAGGAAAGCGTTGCCTGATCAAGACCACCGGGATTTTGTTACCATGTGTGTTCGCGCACAAAAGCATCGGCCAAGCGCCTCGTCGGAGGCTCACGGCCTGCGCATACTCCAGCAGAAGAGGATCGCAGGCGACAGAACGGCAGTGTTGTAGGCGTTACCGGAGAAAAAGTAAACGGAAGCACGTTACTCGTTACCGTCAAACAAAAGCAACGCGTTACCGAGCTACGTTGCCTAAAAATAAAAGCGAACCCGTTACCGCTACCGATAAAAAGTAACGCACGTTACCTCATGCCATTTTTTTTAAACTAAGATTTAGCACATTTTACGGTTTTGACGATACATGTCATATATCAAGAAATATTATGCAGAAACTGAACATAATTACTTTATCTCGTTTTACGGTTTCACCTAAATACCACGAGAAAAAACGCCAA
>JAZHYW010023884.1:0-59162 GCA_037355805.1 Ixodes ricinus
GAGCGACGCTGTCGGCCATGCGGCTTTGATCGTAAAAATGCGTAAGACAGCTTCGGAGCCGTCGAGGACTCTGTCGTAACCTGCACAAAGAGTTACGACAATTTCGTTTCGAGAATACGGGTTTTCTCTCAAATTTGTCGTACGCACTTTTTTCAGTCGTACACTCGCTCCGAGCTAGTTTTGTGGTCGTGGTTTTGTCAGTGGTGCCGTGGTTGCCGACTGGCCGTGGTACGGTGGTACAGCGTGCGTGCAGCCCTTGCACATCTCAAACGGCCACGTTGTCACAGGTCGTAAATCGTCGACGCGCCACCAAGTGGCAAAGCTCATAACCACAACACCCACGCCGTAGCCTTCCCGTCTGGCACAAGTGACGTCACGAATGCGCCGAATATCCCAAGACGCATCGCGCTCTCCGATGGCTGATTTTCGAGCGCGCGCGCCAATCGGGCCCCTCAGGGTGAAAAATATAGCCATCCGTTCAAAATACAAACGCGCGATTATGAATTACGGATATCATTGATCATATTAAACCTATTTCTGACCATAACATTGTGTATTTCAAGTTCGCTTCAGCATCCCCTTAAGATTGCTTGGGAATTTTCTAATTTGTGATTGTTGTTTTCCCGGTTGCTTGACTGTTGTTTCTCTGATTGCTCGTTCTGTTTTTATTGTTTGTTTCCTGGGGGTCGGCCAGCAGACACTCTCGCGTACGGGCTTTCGCCTATCTGTTTCGCCTCGCACGCCCCCCAGGACACAGTTCGCTCTTGTGCTAATAAAGATTATTATTATTATATGAAAAGCCGGAGGAGGAGAACGCACAGAGACGGCGAATACCGGCTGGTCCTATCAACTGGAGAGAGCACGCCATGACGTTGTGCCTCTTTCGCTGTTTGATTGGCCCTTCGGCTCATAACATCGGCCGCGCTCGGACCTAAGCTGAAATGAAGTACAGTAAAATCCCTATCTAAATTCATTTATCCCAGCCCAAAATTCGTTTCATGGGCCCTTTAAAGGGAGACTCAAGCGGTTTTTGGGGAAGCTACTTTTTGGTGCGATGGCGTTAAGGACGTGTCAGTGAATGAGTATCTTTAGTTTTAAAAGGCAGAACCGCCTATTAATCACGCAGGAATAAAATACGTGCGGACTCTTTCCTGTACTTGCGAGGACCAATGAAATTATCGTATTTTTGAAAATTTTGGCGGCCTTTGTAAAGTTTCGCTAAAGAAACAATTTTCAGTTTATTTAAATATGTTGTGCATGATAATTTCACAAGACGTAAAATAGTTCTAGTTTAGAATACGCGATACTGCAATTATCGTTTCACAAACAAGGGACTACGTTTTCTCCTTGCCGTCCTCCGCGGGGGTGAATTTCCCGTTCCCCCGGGATGCGCGGAAGCGCACGTATCTGCGCGCACATGGCGTCGGTGTTGATCATCGACGTGGACGGCGTGGTGAAAGCTCATCGTTCCGCGTAAAAGCGCTATCCTTGACTGTGAATTTTCGTCGTGTGTCGTTATGATAACCCAGCACGTACTAGAAGGGAAGACCCACCTACTCGTGCGGCGATGCCGTGGCGGCACTCTCAAGACAGCAGAAACGCCCGTGCCGTCGTGTTTGTTTACTTCGACTACAGTGGTGCTTTCTAAGCATTTGTGTCCTCGAACATCGCCCGGATTTCTTATTTGGCGCATTTCATGCGTGTGCTCAAGTTCAAGGTATTACTAGCGCGTACCGTATAAAGGACGCGAAGTTTCACGCGTTTTCATCACCGGAGAAAAGTTATTAGTGTTAGCAATCCTGAACGCTCGCAACGTCTATCTGATCACGAAATCATATTTCTACGTTGCTATATCGCTGCTAAGATTACATTGTCTTTTATAATCGTAGAAAATGCGTGTGGCGATATTTGTACTATTGCAATGTCGTGTATAGAGTCGTGATCGTCCAAGACGGCGTACGGCATCTTTTTATTTTCTTTTTTTCATCCACTGTACCCTGCAAGCCTATCAAGAAAAATCAATAATAAAGCTTTAGGCTATAGAAAACTGTCTGTCTCTATTCTGTTACGGCATTGAGTAGCAGTGCGTCCCCTTTTAGAGGGGCCGCTGTGCTTGTAGTAATTTCAGGTGTGTACGCGCGGCGCAGAGCTGTCGTTCCGGTCGCTCCGGTTGCAACGGACGCAGTCGTAGGTACGCGCTCGTTGCACATGTCTGAACCAGCCTTCCCCCGTCCTCCCGAGGCGAAAGTCAACGTGGCGACATCGTTTGACATCACGTAACAGAGGTAACGCTGCGATGTCAAACGTTGGTTTGGTTACGACTTGCCCCAACCTCAAATCGAAGAATGCCCGAAAAGGTCTGCGTTTCATCGTCCTCGGAACCCGAACAGGACTCCGAAGCGCTGCTATCGTCCACATCGCACGTCGGAGTGGCGTCATAGGAAATCATCCCCAGGTCGGCTGTCCGCCGAAGAATTTCAACCTCCAACGGCATCAGGTCCTCGAGCGTAGAGAACGCCGCCATGATCGAAGCTCGAATGACAAGAGGTTCGGCCGATGCGGCTACCTCGGGATCACTGCGCGACGGAACGTCGTCCAACGCCGATTGGCCCGAGATGCGCTGATAAGCGTGCGAGGACCAATGAGAGTGGTTTCGTTTTCGGATGGATCCGAGGTTTGGCGGCCTTCAATTACATTTTATTAAAGAAATAATCACCGTATGACTATACTCAGTGGCGTCACAAGGGGGGCGGGGGCGGGGCGCCCCAGGTGCAGCGCTCAGGGGGTGTCGCGGCGGGCCACGAGCGCGGGGGGGGGAGTCGGGGCCGCGCGAGAGCGGGGGGGTCGCAGCGGGCCACGCGAGAGCGGAGAGGAGGGGGGGCGGGTTGTCACGGGCGGCTGCGCAGGTGCCATGACCTCGTGACGCCAGTGACTTACTATTTAGTTTTGGCACGTGGAGCTCTAAATTCGCTGCATCATCAACACGAGACTAAAAAACCTGAGTATCGCTAAGTGCGTAGGGACCTCCGGTGGTTTGAATTCATTCTTGATGAACAGCAATTTAGACGAAGTATGCCTAAAACTCAAATAGTATAGTCGTACGGTGATTGTTGCCCAATAAATGTACTGAGGCCGCCAAAGCTCGATCCATCCGACGAAACCGCCTCTATTGGTCCTGCAAGCTATCAAGAGTATCGGCGGCCAATGGCGTTGGACGACGTTCCGTCGCGCAGTGATCCCGAGGTATCGCACGCGGTCGAGCCACACTGACGCGAGCCGAACCTCTGACATTCGAGCTTCGATCAGGTCGGCGTACTGCTCAGGGTTACCAGATTTGAGCTATTAATAGCCAAATTGGGCTACTTAGCGATTGGTTTGGCGTCGAAATTTGGTGGTTGGCTATGTGGCTAGCTTTTTGGGCTATGTCCAATTTTTGCCCGATATCCGCGAAATTGTCCCCTTTCCCTCTGTATACTGTAGGATGTCTCCAGAAACCCTGGGGAGCATCCTTCATGTGAAGGTTTTTTCCTTTGGGAGGAAAGAGTGTTGCAAAGATTTTAAGCCAATTCCGACGAATGTTTCGCTCGGTTCAACTCTAAGGTACTGTACGGAGCTAGTACGAGTGGGACAATTGCTTCCCAAGGAGGTTAGAAGTACTAGGAGGGGCACGTTGCAATATTGGTGAAGCCTAGTCATAAAACGTTTAAACGATGTTGTGGCCAACGTGACCGTAGATCTCTCTGGCAATCGGTGCGCGTGACATCCCACGTGTGAGATGGATGGTTGATTGTAGAAGGATTCCTTGCAGGCTTGCGCGCTCCGTCCGGTAGGTTTTATCAGATCGAAGGCTAGACTGTGGTGTATTTACACCATAGCTAGACGAAGGCTAGCTATGGTCACGTGATGTGGTCACGTTGGCGCGATAAGTGAGGAGAGTAAGGAGGAAACTGAGAAAGAGGCGAGGCGTCAAGGGAGCATGGCTTGTGGAGGCTACGCGAGCTAGCGTCATGCCCCTCCTACCCTTCTATCCTCCTTGAGGCTTCCTAATAATATTTTTCATAGCATGATACTGTCCAAATGTGTCCACATGAGTTCTTTGTTTTATTATTTTCAATAAAACTGTTTTTTGGATACTGTAATACTTTGATTTTGCATACTATCACTAACCTAAACGTATACAGATCAAACTTCTCCAGATAGCATTAGCAGCCGTTTTTTTCCGCCTGTTCGTCAGGCCTTACTTTCACGAAAGAAGAACCTTCAAATGAAGGTCTTCAGTACCTGGATTTGCGGCTTCACGTCAGTTCCACTGGACTCTTGCTGGGCCTTTCAACAAAGGTCTGCTAAACCTGTCCTACCGTTTTCTAGCGCCCATTCGAAGTCAGTCAAACACGGCATCATCAAATCATTGTTTTCTTCATCCTTCACGAAGTCTTGCTGTCATCTTTCAGAAGATAGCTTCAAATTCCAGCACAAAAGGCTCGTCAAGGCAGGGTTTCCCGTCGACCTTCTACGATCAGTAATGGAAAGGCTGATTCGCGGGCCTGATCGCCAGTCACCAGCCACAAAAAGAAAGCCCGATTCGCCGTCATCCCTTACGTACACAATTCAGCCCACCGGATAAAATCCATTGCCTCAAAGTTCGACACGAATGTTGTTTTCTCGTGCCGCATGCGTCTTAAGCAACTCTGTCAACAAGTGAACAACAACCGGATTCCAATTAGCTGCACTGTTAAACACGAAAAGAAATTCATTCCTTGCAAAGAGAAGAAAGTTTACTCCATCCCCTTGAGCTGCGGCCATCAATACATAGGTCAGACCGGCAGATGCACCAATCACAGACTCCGGGAACATCACAACGAAGTTTCTAAGGCCTCTCCAGATTCCTATCATCCCATAGTCATACATGCCCGTTCGTGTTCACTTTGTCATCCCCTCTTTGATGAAACAAAAATCCTGGGAGGGCATGACAGCAGATTTGGCAGGGAGATCATAGAGTCATTCGCCATGACCACCGCAAATAACAACGTGTCAAACCCTTCCCTCCTGCTGACGAAAACTGAGGTTGAATTTTTAAAATCCGAGATAAACCCCCCTCTCTGACTTGCACTTCGCGTTTTTTATCTCCCCTTCTCTCCCCTTCTCCTCCCTTTCCCTCCTGGGTATAGTCGGCTGCTCGCTGTTGAAAATTTTTACTCGTCCGTTGCTAGCTGAAAGATGTGTTGTTTTGTCCCAGTTTTAATTGTTTTATTCTTTCTTCATCCTTGACTTCAACCAACACGCTCTTCTCCCAAGCATATACAGAAGTAGAGCATTCGCTTTCAGCTAGTGAAGGCAATATCAAATTTTGGCTACTTTTGGGCTATGCAAATATTTGGCTTTTGGCTACTTTTGGGCTACACTGACTAGCCATTTGGCTATATCAGCTAGCAGCTATCTGGCAACCCTGCGTTCTCTACGCTCGACGATCTGATGCCGTTGGAGGTTGAAATTCTACGGCGGGACAGCCGACCTGGAGATGATTTCCATGACGCCACTCCGACGTGCGATGTGGACGATAGCAGCGCTTCGAGTCCTGTTCGGGTTCGAGGACGATGAAACGCAGACCTTTCGGGCGTTCTTCGATTTGCGGTTGGGAGCAAGTCGTCAGCAAACCAACGTTTGACATCGCAGCGTTACCTCTGTTACGTGATGTCAAACGATGTCGCCACGTTGACTTTCGCCTCGGGAGGACGGGGGGAAGGCTGGTTCAGACATGTGCAACGAGCGCGTACCTACGACTGCGTCCGTTGCGGCCGGGAGTGACCGGAACGACAGCTCTGCGCAGCGGCACCCGGGGCGGCAGCCGCCGTGACACCCCCCCGCCCCCCCCTCCCTCCGCTCTCGCGTGGCCCGCCGCGACCCCCTCCCCCCCCCCGCTCTCGCGTGGCCCCCCCCGACTCCCCCGCTCTCGTGGCCCGCCGCGACACCCCCTGAGCGCTGCACCTGGGGCGGTCCGCCCCCCCCGCCCCCCCCCCTTGTGACGCCACTGAGTATAGTCATACGGTGATTATTTCTTTAATAAAATGTAATTGAAGGCCGCCAAACCTCGGATCCATCCGAAAACGAAACCACTCTCATTGGTCCTCGCACGCTTATCAAAAGTATCTCGGGCCAATGGCGTTGGACGACGTTCCGTCGCGCAGTGATCCCGAGGTAGCCGCATCGGCCGAACCACAGTGGGCCGAACCTTTGTCATTCGAGCTTCGATCATGGCGGCGTTCTCTACGCTCGAGGACCTGATACCGTTGGAGGTTGAAATTCTTCGGCGGACAGCCGACCTGGGGATGATTTCCTATGACGCCACTCCGACGTGCGATGTGGACGATAGCAGCGCTTCGGAGTCCTGTTCGGGTTCGAGGACGATGAAACGCAGACCTTTTCGGGCATTCTTCGATTTGGGGTTGGGGCAAGTCGTAACCAAACCAACGTTTGACATCGCAGCGTTACCTCTGTTACGTGATGTCAAACGATGTCGCCACGTTGACTTTCGCCTCGGGAGGACGGGGGAAGGCTGGTTCAGACATGTGCAACGAGCGCGTACCTACGACTGCGTCCGTTGCAACCGAGCGACCGGAACGACAGCTCTGCGCCGCGCGTCACACCTGAAATTACTACAAGCACAGCGGCCCCTCTAAAAGGGGACGCACTGCTACTCAATGCCGTAACAGAATAGAGACAGACAGTTTTCTATAGCCTAAAGCTTTATTATTGATTTTTCTTGATAGGCTTGCAGGGTACAGTGGATGAAAAAAAGAAAATAAAAAGATGCCGTACGCCGTCTTGGACGATCACGACTCTATACACGACATTGCAATAGTACAAATATCGCCACACGCATTTTCTACGATTATAAAAGACAATGTAATCTTAGCAGCGATATAGCAACGTAGAAATATGATTTCGTGATCAGATAGACGTTGCGAGCGTTCAGGATTGCTAACACTAATAACTTTTCTCCGGTGATGAAAACGCGTGAAACTTCGCGTCCTTTATACGGTACGCGCCAGTAATACCTTGAACTTGAGCACACGCATGAAATGCGCCAAATAAGAAATCCGGGCGATGTTCGAGGACACAAATGCTTAGAAAGCACCACTGTAGTCGAAGTAAACAAACACGACGGCACGGGCGTTTCTGCTGTCTTGAGAGTGCCGCCACGGCATCGCCGCACGAGTAGGTGGGTCTTCCCTTCTAGTACGTGCTGGGTTATCATAACGACACACGACGAAAATTCACAGTCAAGGATAGCGCTTTTACGCGGAACGATGAGCTTTCACCACGCCGTCCACGTCGATGATCAACACCGACGCCATGTGCGCGCAGATACGTGCGCTTCCGCGCATCCCGGGGAACGGGAATTTCACCCCCGCGGAGGACGGCAAGGAGAAAACGTAGTCCCTTGTTTGTGAAACGATAATTGCAGTATCGCGTATTCTAAACTAGAACTATTTTACGTCTTGTGAAATTATCATGCACAACATATTTAAATAAACTGAAAATTGTTTCTTTAGCGAAACTTTACAAAGGCCGCCAAAATTTTCAAACATACGATAATTTCATTGGTCCTCGCAAGTACAGGAAAGAGTCCGCACGTATTTTATTCCTGCGTGATTAATAGGCGGTTCTGCCTTTTAAAACTGAAGATACTCATTCACTGACACTTCCTTAACGCCATCGCACCAAAAAGTAGCTTCCCCAAAACCGCTTGAGTCCCCCTTTAAGTGCGGTGCAAGCTCCATTCCCAAAATGTTCCGAGCACAGTCGAGAGGATGGCATTGGAAAACAGTATTTTCGGTTTAGGAACGAAAAGCCACTGCCACTGGAAATCGGGGTCACGTATGGCAAGGAACTCGCCTTGTCGGATTCCGTGCAAGCTACATAGGTTTTCAGACAGTATTCGACGCTTTCTGTCGCTATTCGGGCACCCTATAACCGAGCAATGGTGTCCCGATGACCAGTGGACTGTTGCCATCCAAGCCCGTGGCTCTAATTAAGGGGCCCTGCAAGGACTTTTTTACTGGTTTTTAATTTGCACCGAACCTGAGCGCGCTGAACGTAGTAACTTGATGAAACTTTTCTTTTCTCAAATTTCGCTTTATTTTAAAAGTTCTAGGCAAATTAAAATTACAAAAACAAGCAAAAATAACCTCCTTCATGACGTCCCTGGTTGCTTGAGTGGCCGTGAACTAGAGGAGGGGTAGTGAGCTCAGCGAGCGCTCACGGCTGCCGCACTCCGTGTCGACGGCTCGAGAGGGCGCCACTAAAGCACGTTCTCGATAGGCTGTATGAAGCGGGCAGCCAGGGCGGCTCGCATTGCATTTGCTGCGCGATTAAACACTAATTCGGCATGACACTTCATTGACCACAAACGACAGCAAACACGGGGTAAAGATCAGTTCAGAACGGGAGCCGCTTCACGCTACCATACCGCCAAAGGGCAAAACCGCAAGCCAAAGCACCTCGCCGAAGCGAAGGCCTTCGGAACGCTCGGAACCGGTCGGATCCTCGACCGCAGCGCCGCAGTGTACATCCGGGACCTTTCTTCGCTCGCCACTGTCGGCGCCTGATCCCACTACACCTTTCTAGTATGCGCAGCCTTTTCCACCGCTTGGTGGCGGACATGTCGACGGGTCATTTCTTGTTTCCGTACTTTATAAACTGCATTTGTTTCTTTTCTGATCTAAAATACTGAACAAAAACCACTTTTATAAATAATTGAAACGGCTCGCGCCACTTATATTTTGTATTTCGACTAAACAGAAGCTTTTAGCGGCTCTGACCAGTAGAAAGGCTAGGACCTAAAACGTCCCGATGTCGTCACATATTGCGCGCTTTCGGTACCGCGGGTCGCCCCCGTAGGTGGAGGAGGTTTTCGCGTCGTCCGGTTAAAATATGACGCACTGATATTTAGTTACTCTCTCCGTGCCCGCTGGCTTGCCCGAACCCCAGGAGACGTAGAAACCGCAAAAAGGTAGATGCTTAAATATGATTGCAGGGCCCCTTTAAGTTTGGGAGTTCAAAACAGAGAAGAAAGCGCGAACAAAGTTCGGGGAATGCGTACACCCGACATCAGCGAAGCCTCTCATACGGGACTTTCACTCTTTCTAAAGCTCCAGCAAGGAGGAAAGTGCCAGTGGCCCTTTCCCTTTTATCTCTCACCCTCTATCAGTAAAACGGTCTACACATTGTCACTGCGACCTCTAATACACGTCATGGAGGTTTGCGAAGGAGAGATTGGAAGGAACCGCTCAATTTTATTCTTGAAATTGTACAGCAACGAAGAGGTTTCTTAGTCAATGGCATTGCATGCGGGATAAGACGGCCCGATTCTACACTCTTGCGACCTCTTAAACTGGGTTCCTTAAAACGCTCTTACAACCAGAGGAGACACTGGCACCATCTATTGGGTAGCAGTGTAAACTTGGCGGTCCAGCATATTTTCTATTTCTCTCGACGCATTATCCTTTCTTTCTTGGCTCGAAAGACTTTTGTCAACGTCGAAGTCGTCAATAAACGTTCGCTGCCAGTTGGGAAACGTCTTGTCCGTCCTCAGTCTTTTATGTTCTTCGCTGTGGCTAGCGTTACGTCCGGACGGAGCACTGGGAACGCGTATACCTAACCCTTGCCCCGCCCTCCTCTCTCTCGCCGTGAACCTAGTGAAGGCGGAGATTTGGACGTAACTTGGGTTACGTCGGACGTAACGCTAGACACTTCGAATGTTTATACAGCGTGCAATTCGCGTAAGAGTGTCGACGAAACGTGTCCATAAAACGTATATCCACGAAAAGTTTTCCACGAAACGTAATTCCACGAAACGAGTTTCGACGAAATCATAGCGACCCCGTGGAATCTCGGACGCAGAATCCTGACAAGTGGGCTCTAGGAAAAAATGAGACGAGAAGTGTACTTCAGTAGCAGTTGCCCAAGCAAAGTTGAGAACAAAGGTGAGCTTAATTTTACATTCTTTGTCAGCCTTGCAGAACTAATTATGCAGTTGCCACCAGAGTTAATATTTCCGAAACCAAAGATACCTTTTTGTGTTCTAGGATTTCTTAGAACAGGCAACAATATTGTAAAACTCGTCTAACTTTTTCTGCGCAAAAGGTGTACGTACAAGGATTGGAATAGGCAAAATTTTCACGGTATGTCCCACAGCTTGCGTGAGTGAACGTATTAGAAATACGACATAGTGCTTTTCTTTTGGGCTGATGACCGTGGCAGTGACATCACGTGTGCATCTGCAATACCAGATACAATAAGTATGGTATAATAATTCAACATATTCTGTACTTGAGAGGGGACAATGAATTTCCTGCAAGTACCTACGACACGCGCTCCTGACAAGACGAGCAAGAGCACAGGTCAAGCCACGTCAGAATCTTCCTCAGAGGCTGAAGTTTGCTGCACAGCGAAATAGACAACTTATCTCAAGCATGACAGCCATGAAGGAAGATGTTCAGAACATGTGGACCCACAATGCCTGAGTGGAAGATGTTCTCAGCAAGTACATTTCCAAGCTCCCCACAAAACAACAGAGAAAGTGAGATACAATGCTTTTCTGCAGCAAAGTAAAGAAGAGTTGGTTTTATTACAGCAAGGCATGGATTTTGGAATGTATCATAATGAAGATGAAAAGCCCCTGCCTGTACAACCACATCAGTGACAGTGAAATACTGGCTCTTCCGAGCAAGTCAACCCTGAAACGATACATGGCTGTGTACCGGAGTGCATTCGGATTTAGTCACAAAGTCTCGCGACAGTTGAAAAACAAGACCCTAAATAAGGATAGCTTCAAGAAGCATGGCGCATTGCTTGTGGACGAGCTGGAAGTTTCACAGCACCTGTGTGTCAAGCAGTCAGGGCATATTGAAGGATTTGCGAACTTGAGAAAATATACCTCAACAACAAACAAGAGTGTGTAATCTGATCACGGGATGGTCATTATGTTTGTGCCAATTGTCTGAAAGTGGATCCAGATCATAGGCACATTCGCAACAAATGGAAACATCAAGGATGAAATGCTGGCAGAAGTTCCCATAGAAGCTGCATTTCTCACGGAGCAAAGTAATCTCTTTGTAGACTTCATAACCTGTGATGGTGCCAGCTGGAACCACAAGATGTGGAAAGTTCTCAGGGTCCAGGGAGCAGCGAACAATGTAAAGTGCAAGGTGGACCATCCAGTTGACGCCAGCCGCAGCCTCCACTTCATAACGGACTTCCTGCATCGCATCAGGTGCTTGAGGAACGGTCTACTGAAATGCAGATTCAACACACCAGGTGGCCATGTAGGTGTAACTTCCAGGCTTAAGAATTTGATGCTATATTCAGTCATAGGTGATCCTTTTGTGGGTCAATGTTTTCTTTTTCCTTGACAACAAAGTTTTTTATTTGTGCAGGTGAACATGCAGCGTATCAGGGAAGCCTACAAGATTGACTCAGTAGTCCAACACTCAAAGCAATTCCCAGGCTTATGAAATGTCATTTGCAGCCCAATGCAGTTGAGAAAATTAGAGTTGGTTACGCATTCCAACTCTCTGGAACAAGAGTACTGCAGGGCCTTCACCGATACAAGAAGGATATACTAGAGAGCAAATGTGAAGCATCTCTGCCACGCAAGAATTCACCAGGTAACTTAAGTCTAACGAGTTCATAATAACTAAGTGTGCACCACAGCCATAATACAGATACCTTCAATATTTGCCTTGTATTATCGCTATTAAACCACCAAGGTTTGGGATTTTCTCAAAATACCTATACTGTACTTTTAAAGTAACCGGCCCTACAGGAGCGGCACAATTTCCCAGACCACTAGATAAACTGCCACTACAATTTTGCACTTTAACATTCAGGCTGATCAACCAGCTGATTGCTGTGATGACATCTCGATTTCCTGCAAAGGCCTTACAGCCAAACTTGCCAGCAGCTAAAGCCCTCAGAGAGTTCCTGGACTACATGACAGCCTGGGAGAGACATGCCAGAGGAGCTGGTGGATTTGTCAGCGAGTCGACAGCTGTCGGCCTCCGGGTCACTCTTCATTGCATGCTCAAACTCCTTTCCTACCTTGTTGATCGAGTAGGGTTTAAGTACCTCATGACGTCGCGACAGCCAGGATCCCATCGAAAATCTCTTTGGAATTGTTAGGCAAGCATCTGGGTGCAATGATCACCCAATGCCCACACAGTTCCTGATGACCATGAACTGTCCGTTTTACAGCTTAGTGAAGGCTATTCATTATGGGAACAGTGATCCCTGCGCGACGACTGCTCTGTTAGAAACCACCGACACCAACAGTATTGGCCTTCCCGACAATAGCTTATGGGATGAAGTTAATGAGCTGATTGAGTCTGGGGATTTACCTACATTTGAGACTGTCCTGCCCTCCACGCTCGATCATGATGAACATGTTGAATGGAGTGATTCACGGCTGACCTACTATGTCGCAGGCTATGTTGCCCGAAAGTGTGATGATGGAGCAGAATTGTGCGCCTTGTATGCAGGCCTTGACTGTTCCAGCACTAGAATGCACTTTGTGTCTAGCCAGGCTGACAGAACATCATGACAAAGGAGGGCTGCTGTACCCCACTGGTGCCCTCTTTGTTTTGTGCAGAGGCTCGAGACCTGGCTTACAGAGTGCTCCAGCAGGAATAAGTTGCAAACCGACAGTATCTTGGACATTCTCGCCATGGTGAACTCTAGATTCTACCATGAAATCGGTTGCCAGGGGCATGCACCTGCACTTACAGCCAAGGTAACTAGTTTCAAACTATCCACCCGGCTTCACTTTTTTGTGAAGGGCGTCAATGCTCATATATCGCAAATAGAGAGAAGGCAAAACACTCAAAGATCGGCAAATGCTCATAAGTCACAACATTTGAGTGATTAAATGTTCAGTACTTTCTTTGAAAGCAAAGCCGAGCTTCTGCTCACTTCCATTAAAGTTTTGTAAATATGTGTGTTCTTGAGTGTTTTGAATAAACATTGGTTCCTGGCCCCTAGAGCAACATCGTGCAATTATTTTGTGCCGACTCGGACAACGCTAAATAGGCGATATTTGTTTGCGGGAACTGCAGAAACTACAACAGGTGATGGTGTCAGTACTCTCAATTAGGAAATTTTGTTTACACAAAATATTCCAAAAAGCGGCACTTCGGCAATTTTGCGAAGTAAAACTACGTAGCATATTCGTCCACAAGATGAAACGAGTAGGTTCTGAAGGTATGAAGGACCGTAAATGAATATGACTCGTCATCTCAACGTAAACACTTCCCTACGTGGGTGGAATCGCTGAAGCGCACAGGAAAGATTCAGGAGCAGTCGACCGGAGCACCATCTCTGCACGTAAACATGAAGTGCCTCAGCGATAGTGGTCGATGAGCCCACTACCCCTTCTAGGCCACTGTAGTCGAGCATTGCTGAGGCATACCCGTGGTTTCCAGACTGGCACCCAAACAAAGCGTTTTTCATCCACGGTGGTCAGACTAGCTCTCGAAGAACGGCTGCTTGCAAACATCTATACTTGAATCCCACTAGTGCCAGTAAGCTCGTGTAAATTGAAACACATTCCAAATATTGTTGCAGTGCCCTCCTAAGAAGTTTATGGAATTAATAATTTAACAAGTATGTACAGTGGCACAACAAATTTTCACGGCACCAATAATTTATCTGCAAGAGTTGCGACTGCATCCATAGAAGTTCCCATCTCTAACAAAAACAGAGAAAACTTTCTTCTTGGCTCTTCTGACTTCATGGCTGAATCCAATGCAGGACATCGTCTTGAAAGCCTGGAAGGCAAATATTCAGGAATTCAAACAACACTCCCACACTGACAGCACACACATGCCTGATATTTTAGTCTTTAGCCGGTGACAGGTTAAAAAAACACTAGACCTTGGAAAAATAAAATTGTTTTCTACCTGGCTAGGACAGGTATAACACAAAACAAATGTTTGTCAAACAAAAGTTTTTCCCAATATTTTTGCTACAATACAAATTTATCGATTTGCGGGCAAGAACCGAAATTGTACCGCTGTGGGAAGCAACGGTGGGAGCTACGTGCTCACTGGACCAATAAGCTGCCTCCCTCTTATCACCTGACCCGGCTCTCTCAGCGTGAGTATAGGCAAGGGTGTGATGATGTGGCGAAAGAGAGGCGTATGACTGGTCCAACGAGGACGTAGCTTCCACTGCAGTCTCAGCTTAGGGTGAATGGACTATTTGCGACACCAGCGAACTATAGGCGGCACCACCTCCGAACAAACATGGCAGCTGAGAACAGGTCGCGTGGGTCAGCCGGGCCGGCTGAACAGGAGGTGCATTCAAGTTAGCAAAGTTTCTTGGTTTAATGCCATATTTTCTAGATGTTTGAACTGCGACGGTTAAGTGTAGCCGGTACACCTGAACTGCAGAGCATTGTTTTATTTTCCCAGTGCTGTGTATTCTTTCCATATCAAACTTTTGTTTTGGGGATTTTGGTTGAAATCGAAATTATGGGCTCTGGAGGTGCCGGTAATTAGCTCTAATCAGTTTTGATCAGCCAGCGACGGCGGCGATGACTACAGAATTCCGCATGTGTGAAATTTTAGGGGAGGGTGTTATCTCAAACATCTGATACATTGACCCCCCCTCTGTAAACACCTGCATTCGCCCCTGTCTTATAGTAACCCAACTTTAAATCTAGCTCGTTGACTGCGCTGGCCACATTATCTTCAGAACTTCCAGACAATGATGCTGCCATCGTTGCGAAGTCGGCGATGTCACTAGCAATAAGCTCATAAGTAATTTAGAGATGTTTTGCAAAAGAGTGGGTTGAAACTGCTGTGACAAGACAGCCAGAGATTTCTACCTCTTATAAGGCAATATAATTATCATGTTAACCAGGCACTGCGGCAATCGCGCTGTGCCGCTCGCATCAAGCTTCCCTGGTTTACACTAATGTGCTAAGAGCAGCGGCTGGCAAGGAGGAGCATCTGGGTCACATCGATGGAGCTTGGAAACTTTCCTCAATATTTGGTGGACCATCTTTGGATAGGATTACAGGTTAAACCCTGATTTAAGAAACAGTAAAAAAAAATATTCACATATATGACTGCATTTCAACTGCATTTAAATTAAGTTGAAAATACTACTTTAAATTCAAGTAGTTTCAAAACTGGAGTACTGTAAGCACTACTATTACCAGTATATAACAATAAGTATTGCAACATTCAATGTGCAATCGAAATGCTGACCACATACTGGTTGGCACAATCAGATTGAATACTTTTCTCATTCATCAACTTCAGTCATGACTCATGAGTATACAAAGGAAACTCTCTGGTCAGTTTTGTGAAGCTCGATTTTAACTTTGAGAGAAAAAAACAAACAATTAATCTGCTTTCGATGAAATCCAAAATAATAGCATTTCATGTTCATCATAGAAGACACACAGCATCTATAGTGTGGAACTTTTAGAGCAGATGCCAACATCTGTTACAATTTAGCGCTTCGTGCCGTGTCCCTCTCTTTGTGTCGCCGTTTTGCGGCACATATATTAAGGGGAGACACCCCTGGGAGGATCAACTTTTGAACCCTTGGATCAAAATTAACGAAATTTACAGGGTAGGCTGGTGGTCATGCTAGAGGGTGCATAACAAAATTTCAGGTCTGTCGGTTAAGTGGGAAGGAAATTAGGGCAGCTTCTATCAGCAACACCCCTACATTGTTTAGTTAATCTATCGTCGGAAAACTATCACAATATTCAAGATTTTTATTCGCTAGATATGTAGCAGAATGCCTAGGAGGTGCGCCTATGGAAAGCTTTTTGTAAAAAGTCATTGATTTCTATCAATTTTCTCTTCTGCAAAATTGGTCAACTTTTTGGTCTTCTGTGTCTCCGACAAAATGTCAACATTTTTTATAAAAGACATCCGTAAAGTGACAAACAAACTCCATAGGCGCATTCCTTATTAAATTTCAGTCAGGAAAAGTGAAGAACGAGCCTTCCCTGTATTGCCATTATCAAACGATAGATTGACTAAAATGGAATTTATACCAAAAAGTGGAACGGAGAAAAATGTGTTCAAAGTGCTCCAAACCCTACCTTTTCTTTAGCTTCGGTGGACAGAAAATAATTTATAAAAAATTAACTATGCAGTGTAAACTAGTGAAAATTTCTGGGAATACTCTCTGGATGTAGATGGATGTAAATATGTAATTTTTCAAAATCAATGTTTTTTGCAGAATTTTTTTTTTCCGGGTAGTGTCTCCCCTTAAAGGATCATGTACCAACTAGCTCATCTCTTTATCCTAATCTATTAGCACACCACTTGAAAATGAAAAAGATGACATCACTACGTAAATTTGTCTTTAACAATGATTCAAGGTTCCTCTTTGATACTGAAGCATACTACTTATTACCTTTTGTTGTAAGCATAGAAAGGAAGCAAAAGGAACACACAGCCTACTTTTCAGATATCAGGCTCAGGTAAAAGTAGCTTCCATTCCCAATGGGTATTAAATAAATTGTTGAAAAATGAATCGTAGCACAACACTTCAGTTGAGCCTCTCTCCTCCTTCCCTTTTACACTCAATAGTTTATTTAGCCTATAAACATATTTCTGTAGAATTCCGGAAAAACCCAGCGTATCCGTTAAAGCATGGTATCAATATACATCCCCCAAGATTTATTAACTTACTTAACTCAAGATTCCAATAACACAAACTGTAAAAACAACCACCTACAAATATTGTACACACCTACAGTTCTGGCTTAAAAGTGACTCTGTACTTTAGCAGGGTTAGAATGAGAGTTGAGTCACCCTTAAATAGGCCTTTGAGGTATCCCAAATAAATAAATAAATAAAAGTCTGATGCTCTTTCTATCGGCTGCTGCACAGGAACATCCTTGACTGCCCTATTTATTCAAATACAGAACTGCATTTTTTTCCCTTTCTCAGCACAGCTTCGTAAAATTAGACTTCAGCCTTCAATCAAAGTTAAAGAAGGTAGACTTGTAATACAGTGCAACCCACTCTATAACGATAATGAGAAAACCCAAATTTTAATCGTTATAACCGATTATCGTTGTATCTTGACTAGAAACTGACCATTTCCAGTCTAGAATCTCTAGAAATTGATCGTTACATGCGATACATCGTTATATGTGGTATCGTTGTAAGTGGGTTGCACCGTAGTACCAAGCATCATATCCGAGCCAACTGCCCTAACCCAGGCACTCTAACACATTAGCCGCAGCCCAAAGCTTGACGCAAACGGCACAAGTGCCACGGCACACTGTAGTTGAAGGCTGTGTCGTACAGTGTGGCATGGAGGCATGCACGAAATTAAGTGACCTCATCAGAAGTAAAAGACCCTGATTCCGTCTTATCGCAGCAGCTGCCATCGCACACTTTTCGAAAATTTTTCACATGACCTAGCATCGCCGACATCGTCTGGACATTGAGACGATGACGGGCCAGCACTGTTGACGAGCAATCTCTGTACAGTCGCTCGACCGATTATTCGGACTTCGCTGGGACCGAAAAAACGTCCGAATAATAGAGCAGTCCGAAAAATCAGCAGATTGAAAAACTTGCCTTTATTACTTCCAAGTGGGCTTAAAAAAGCCGTAAATAGTGCCTTGTTTCAGGTTACGCCTCCGTTTCCGTTCGGCAACTTTCTGTTAGCTTGAGAATCGCTGCATTCTTTTCTAGCGTTATAGTCGAGTACTTTCTGCGCTTCTTAAAGGGGCCCACCAACACGTTTTTGACTGGTTCGAAGTTCGCACTGAAACGGAGCTCCATGAAAGCAGGAACACCGAGCAAAAAAATATTACAGAAATTCCCAATATTTTGTGAGTTATAGCAAATTAAATATTGCAGAAAACAACTTTAAATAAACAAAACATTGGGCTTCATGACGTAAAATGAAACAGTTTAGCGATTGGAGCAAAGCGATTGGCCAATTGGACGCGAGTTTGGTTGATAGCCCGTCGGCCCGGTTGGCCATTAGGCCTCGCTGCAACCGTCGTAGCTTTGGGATCGGGTTGCCATCATCGATGAATTTACCGGGCTTATCGGATTTTGAGCGCCAAATTCTTAAAAGGAGTGCAGAGCTGGGCGTCGCGCCGTACGAGGACATACCACGCAAGCGCCGCGACGCGTCTTTGCCTCAGTCCGCTTCGACAGCCGCAGAAGGCTCGTCTCCCGCAACTCCGCCACCGGAGCCACCTCGGCAAGTAGGAGGTACTCCGCCGCCGGGAGGCGCGCATGAGCGACGAGGCGTTGTTTTCGCCCTTTTTGAACTTTAATTTGCAACTTTATTAGCTCTATAAAAACGACTTGTTAGAGAAATAATGACGGTTAACGTGTGATATACTTTATTTCGCTTCAAAATTTCTGGGACGGCTCTCGCCAATCACGAAACCCAGTGAATGTGACGTATAGTGAAAGGGAGCGCCGTTATGCGCGCGCATTCGGCATTTTGCGGCGCCACCGTCGGAGGAGGTGTTTCCGAGTTGTCAAATTAAAATATGATGCGCTAATATTTTTAAACTCTTTCCTTGTCCACTGGGTTTCCGGGACCACTAGCGTGGAGAAACCGCAAAAAAAGTAGACGCTCAAATACTGTTGGAGGGCCCCTTTAAAGACACATCGCGGCGGCAGAACAACAGATGGGGCCATGAAGTCCCAGCTAGCATTGTCCGAACGAGATCAGAGGCGCAAATCCACGAGCGCAAAATGGCGACTGGCGACGCGAAGGAACGAAAAACATAGCAAAATGATAATGATGATGATGATGACGTGCAGCTAAATGGAAAAAGGCTAGCATAGCGTCACCTAGCGGTAGGCAGGATTGCTCAAGTAGCGCTGCCAAACCAAGC
This sequence comes from Ixodes ricinus, assembly GCA_037355805.1. Taxonomy (NCBI): domain Eukaryota; kingdom Metazoa; phylum Arthropoda; class Arachnida; order Ixodida; family Ixodidae; genus Ixodes; species Ixodes ricinus. The sequence continues at coordinate 18,902 of JAZHYW010023884.1, forward strand.
CAATCCATTTGCAGCCAACATAGAATTCAAAATGGCCGCTTCTCGACGGTGTTTTCCGCTGATCGCTCGCGACAATTTTGTCCGAATAATCAAACTTTCGGACTTCAAGGTGTCCGAAAAATTGGTCGTGAATATATACTATTTGTATGGGGTAAGTCACGGTTCCGCCTTTAGGTCCGAAATATCGAACAAGTTCGAATTATCGGAGTCCGAAAAAACGGTCGGCGACTGTACTTCGCTTCACCTTGAAAGCTGACCTGCAAAATACATATTTACCAACCTGTGGACTTTGAAACTCGTGAAACTCCCGCGGCCGCACCGGGAGGGGGGCTTTTGGTTTAATTGGCCCAAATCTGCAGCAGCAAGGGTCCCCTGCTTCAAGATAGGCAGTGGGGAAAATGGGAAGGGTGGCAAGAAGGATTTTCACCCTGGTTGAAAAATATTTCACAGGTCGGCCTTCAAGTCAACCAAAACGGTTTTCTTAAATCATTTTCCTGAAAAGCAAATCCATGATCGTGGTTTGCTGGTTGACAGTATGTTCCTACACTTCTCCGAGGCATTTGACAGGGCGTCTCATAAACTCCTCCTCATTAAGCTCTGACAAGCTCGATATTAAACGTAATGTGCTTTCTTGGATTCGCTCATTTCTCACGAATCGACCACAATTTCTAAACTGTAATACCAACTCTCAGAAACTTGCGTAATATTGGGAGTACCTCAGCGGTCTGTTCTTGGCCGTCTGTATTTTCTCGTTTATATTGATGACTTACCTTTCCATGTTTCCTCTTCTATTTGCTTATTTGCAGACAACGGTATTGTAGTATACAGCAAAATAGATAACAGCTTTGACATAGTACCACTTATTCAAACTGACTTAGATTCTATATCACATTAGTGTGACCTATGGCACGTGTCATTAAACGCTAAAAAATGTACACATATCCATTTCCAGACAGCTAACAGACCTATTTTTGACACTTACAAAAATCTGGATATTTATGTAACATCCAACATCACATGGAGCTCACATGTTTAACAGATCATTTCCCATGGCAGCCGTGTGTCTGGCAACCTAAAATTTAACTTTTTCGAGATTCCTTCAATTCTGAAACTCTTCTTCTTTAATACACTTGTCAGGCCAAAACTAGAGCATGCCCCTCGCTGTCTGGGACCCTAACATCGAGCATCCTGTCGGCACCTTGGAAGCTGTCCTACATGTTCTGAATAAATCCTGGAAGCTGAACTCTGCTGGAACCATTCTACAGTCTAAATTAATTATAACACACCTTGATTGTGACCAAGATTTAAGTCTGCTGTAAAAGGAGTATGCTGTATGCAGGTACGAAGTTGAATCAATGTGCAGATAGAAAAACTAGCCGTACTTCAGAAAGCAGTATGTTAGTACCCAATTGTCTTTTGTAACCAGGTTTGTTCCAACGAGTTTATACCGTACATATCATCACGTAGCAATCACCTAGATAAACTCGAGATTCCAGTGTCGCACTAAGACCCACACTTAATCATTCATACCAAGTACATCCATTAACTTGAATCACCTTCCCACATTCAATGCCACATTTCCTAATCCTGTTGCTTTTAAAAATGCTGTAACCGGACTACTAGGACCTATTTGATGATTTCCTTGTTTTGTTCACTTTTTGTATGTTATAGTCCCAACCTCCTCTGTCTCCGGGCCCTGAGGGTACAAACAGCAAAAATAAAATAAAAAAATCAGCAGAACCCATCCTTTGGGAATGATTATCTACGTTAATGCGAATAGCATCAAACGGTGCTGGAGTTATGCGCGTTCGTCAGGTGGCCGGCACACTCTAGATACGCCAGCCCACTCTTGAGGCGATTCTAAATTTGTTGACACTTTCACAGCCCTGCGCACGATCTCCGCAGCCCAGCACGTGCGTTTGTGTCACTTAGGAAGGCGAGCAAAGCACGCGCCATACGCACAAACACTCAAAATGGTACCGACCAGACTTTCTGGCGTCTCAGCTAGTCTCAACCAACGGTACTCTAAACGGTTGTTTATATCTTTACCATAGGACGCGCTTTACAGAGCTGTCACAGCTACCGGTGCTGCGCGTTCCATGCACGAGGGCTCATTCCGCTCGTGAGGCTGAGCACTGGCCGCTTACATCACCCTCTCCGAGCGCGGGAGAGGGTGAGCTAGCGGCTGTGCTCAGCCTCACGAGAGCGGAATGAGCCCCTTGTACACGGACACGCGCAGCATCGGTAGCTGTACAGCGCTGTAAAGCGCGTCTATGGTAAAGATATAAACAACCATTTAGAGGCGTTGAATGACTGCCTCTATAGCTCTGTGGTTAGCGTGTCTGCCTGCTGATCAAAGGGTCAACGGTTCGAATCCCAGCCGGCGCCGGTCTTTTTTATTTATTTATCGAGCCGCGGCGTAAGAGGTTAGATAGCCAGATAGATAGATAGATACATAGACGAAAAGTGCGTGAAGTATCCAAAGAATGCTATTCGCATTAAAATAAATAAGATGCAGCTAACGCTACAAGCCAATGGGGCCAATCAAACGCTGTCAAAAGCATGACATCATGGCATTTGTCATCTTTCCGCTAGCGCAGCCAGGCTAGAAGGTAGCTTGCTTTCCTTTCTCACTTAAAAACAGTCAAAGTTTTCCTAGTCGCATAGGGGCACAACCACGCTAAACCCCCCCTCCCCCCATACAACTTTAAACACCCTGGATAATTGTTTCGACCAGTGTTTGAAAATGGGTGACAATGCACTTCTCTAAAAAAACATCTTTTTTTTATTTAAATTTTTTTATACATTGAAAGATAGCTTATTTTAGTAATTGTAGAGCCTTGGCCAATGGTGACCTGGGTAGAAATGGCGTTACTTAGCCACAGCGAGAGATAAGTGAACACTGCTGATTGGGAACGACAGTCGAATTGGGTTCATCGCTCCTCCCTGCGACCACAAGTTTCGCAGGTCACAAGATCTAAAACTATAGTCGGGAAGCTCCTCCCACCCCTTCCTCACGCCGAAAGTTAGTTTATTCCTCATTTTCTCTTGATTTGCTTTCGATTTTTGGTGGGCTATCTCTCAGGATATTATGGCATTTCATGAGCGTAGCTTCTCTGCAGCGCATCAGTGCACGGTGAGAAGCAGAAATGAATGAAGCTAATTAAACCACCCAAGTATATCATGAACGGTGAGAAACATCTAAAAAATCCCTGGCACAGAGTTATTTTCGATACGAAGACCTAATTAAATCACATTATTCTAAGCGATATCCAAAAGTACTGAAAGTTCGCACAAGCTTACTAAGATAATCCGGCAGTGCAGAGACGCCTAAATTATTAATTTCCGTATTCATTAAGTGAAACTAACTTTTGGTGCAAGGTAGGCACAAATTCCTCACAATTTGGCGAAATGTAGCAGGAGGTAGCAGGGTAAGCACTCTGGCATAACTTAGCACAATGGTGCAGCAGTCACATCCCTGAGCTAGACAAAACTTAAAGCTTCCAGTTCTTTTGTGATGACAAGCTTGAATAGGTTTGTAGCGGCTCTTAACTTCCCTTTCAGACTGGAAATTAAGCAAGTTCTTTCATTTGGTATCTATGTACCACTGCAACAATGCTTATTACACTGTCTTACGGATCTTTTTGCTAAAGAAAACGAAGAACGAAAAGAACCTTAGGCCCGTTCACACATCTTGCAATCGAGTACGACCGAGAGAGACCAGACCAGGTTTTAAGCTCTTGCGATCTCTTAGCACCAGCTCTGCTGTAGCGCATCCGGTCCTAAGATATCGCAAGAGGCTTAAAACCGGTCTGGTCTCTTTCGGTCGTACTCGGTCGCTAGAGTGAACGAGCCTTTAAGTTGCAGCCCTACTTACATCATGAGAAGGCACGCTGCAATGTAAGTCCAAATTTCCATCTTGAATGTCACGTTGTCAGCTGCCAATCTAGAAAAAAAGTTTGAGAAAGGAGTATAAGATGCAAAAAATCATTCATAGTTATTAACATATCCATAAGCTTTTGCTCAGTATACATTTGTTTCTTGAAGTAATAAAACTATGCTGCCGATGAAGTTATTGGTTTGATCAGGAAACTTAAAAAAATTATAACCTGTGTTAAAGGAAAGATGAAAACATTTTGGGCAAGAGGTTTCTAAACACCTATAATGCAGATTATATATTTCAGCTAAAGAGCTTCCTCCTGCAATACAGCATAAAAGAGAACCAGCAGTCTCCTCACATGAAGCCAAATGCAGAGGGTGTGAGTCGCTATTATGAAAAATTAACATACACATAGTGACAATACAGAGACGTTGAACGAGAACAAAAGGCTATTAGCTTCAGCAGGTTTTGTTACGTCCCATGTGTTATTTCCAACGTTCCATCGTAAAAACCTGTTTATTATACCACATTGAAGGGCCTAACCTCCAGCAGTGCCTTTCCTCTAGACAAATTCCATGCCAAAGGAGACACAGCAATTTTTTCATGTCTGGGACATGTAAGAAAAAATTATCATAATAGAAACACCTCTGAACTAAAAAAAAAAATATTTTTTGTGAAAAAGTTTTTTTTTTTTTTGCAGATATTAGGTTCTAAATTTCTGAAATTTGCATAAAACTCATGTAGTCAAGAAAAACACTGCAAAAACATAGTTGCATACCAAACAAATTTAGGTGGATGCCTAATTACTTAAGAATATGCCCTATTCTACACTAAAACACAAACACAGTGATGTGATTGACCTAAGCCGTTTTGGAGCACCTTTCGGAGCAGCCAAAACAGTGCTTTGGAGCAGCAAAAGTGGCTTTTGGAGCAGATATCCTTAGAAAAAAAATGTATTCGTTTTAAGTGCTGGACAAACAAGGGCACTTTGCTCACTGCAATAAACAAATCATGGTCAAGTTAGACCACCTGGGAGTCCTTGAACATGTAACTGAAATGCCAAAGACATGGCACATGTTGCATTGCTTCAGGTAAATTAGATGATACATACATATGTTCCAGCTACAGAGAAATAATAACCAAACTGCACATGTAAAGTTTATTTGAAAATGACCAGCTTAGTAGTAAGCTGGTCATTTTCGGCATTTGTTATTTATTTATTTATTTATTTATTTAATAAATAATCAAATATATAAAACAATATCAGAACATTAGGTTGACTAGTTTTATAATGCAAGAAATGGGAACCAGCCTCCGATTGATAAAACACCGAACTACTGCAGTGCTATGCCAAATTGTACACAAGACAAACGTGCATTTCGACTAGCGGGTGATTTTCTTTTTGCTTTTCGAAACTTTCTACAAGACTGCTGCAAGCCTCGCTTTGCCTTCGGCTAGTAATGGATGTCCACTTTCAATGTCTCCAAAGAGACATTGCGACATCCCGCAAGTGTACAGTACTGCAGGCGTGGCCGACCAATTCCGAAAAACCGCTTGCCACGGTTTCACTGATTCCCGACGTACCATATTTCCGTCAAAAAAGAAAGAAAAAAACGTAAAACAACGGGTTGCAAGCGTCCCGGCTGATGCCTCTGTTGTGCAATCATGTTCGCACACATGAGGGCAACTTCGGCAGGCTTGCAGTTGCACGGGGGGATCGGTGGCCGGGTGGGCTAGCGCACACCAGCTCGAAGCACGTGGAGCGAAAGCTCGCGCTGCAGAACCCAGGGATCCTGGGTTCAATCCTCACCCCCGCCCGTTTCGATCTGGATGAGCATCGTACCGGCGTGCGGTCGTGTATCACTACTGCGTGGTGCACGTTAAAGACCCCAGGCTAGCGGTTGTACTGCACTGGCTAAATTGCTCATCGACAGCGAGTGACTCGTCGCAACATTAAAAATGGCTGACCAACGACTCGCTGCATAAATATCCACACAACCCCCCCCCCCCCTCAGTTGCACGTGCTTCGTCGCGCGAGCGAAGACGGCTGTTCGATCGAAACCGAAACCATGCCACTCCGCTCCGTCGCCGTCGCCGACAGGTTCCCAAAATTTTATGCAAAAAGTAACTGTCCAGCATATGACCAAAAAAAAAAAAAAAGTCCAGCGACGGGTGCTTGCCAGGCCGGCAGGCGAGGTGCAAGCTAAACACAGAAAAACAGAACCTGAGCGCATCGATGCAAGACATCGCGAGCCAGGGTCAAAAAGTTCTTGGAGCGCTTTGTGCAACGACTGAACTCGAGACAAACAAGCACGTTGTGCAGGCTCAGCGTACAGAGATTGTCTTCTTTGCTTTAGCTCACTTCTCTTCACCAACTTTCTTTCGCGGAAAAAGTTTTCACGTACCGCGGGGTCCCTCTCGAAAAATATCCCTACGAGAGTAATCAATTCTTCGACACAGCAGTCTTTGAGTTAAAGAGGTATTTTTGTAGTAGCGTATGATTTAAACAAGAACAGGGATGTTGATGGACATATGGCGGTTTTCTAAGTTTCAGTTTAGAAAGCTCCATATCTGCAGCGACGTGGGGACGGCAACACCCGACGTCGCGCGACCACGGTGACTGGTAGGCAGAGACCAAATATAGTTTTCCAACGGCCGTTGCTTTCAGGAGCGAGTGTTTCAGCTCACAAACTAACTCACGCCGCGAAAACCTGGTTTAGTTTCACAGCAAGACGGCATGACGGCACGGCTGGTACCCGGCACGCTAGCCTCGAAGCGTCAGTACACGCCCGCGTCTATCGTTGAATTTATTTTTTAAAAAAGACGCGAGATGAGATTAGACGAGACCGACGGGACGACGGGAGCGCGAAACGAGAGACGGCGGAAAAAACCAGGTCTAAACCGTCTAAAACCATGCAAGACCGGGTGTACGATTGATGCAGCATACTTTGTGTTGGGCGGCCGCTTGCGCTACCAGCTCACGCATGCTCAATTACGGTACTCAGTTTAGTCGCGGTTTTGAAAGGCGACCGAAATTGGTCCTTTGGCGCAGGCTTGGCGCATATTACCCGTATTTTGTCAAAATGTAGCAGGATGTAGCAGGGTTTGCTCCTTGGCGCAGTTTGGCGCAATTGGCGCAGCAATCACATCACTGCAAACACGGAAGACGCCATTTTGTGTCCAAATAGGAGGTCCAAAAAAAGAGATTTATGAGATTTCTTTCATTTTTTTTTAATAAACAATTGGAGTTCGTTGTTAGCTACAATATATTTCTCCTTTGTTCTCACAGAACTATCAATTGAATTGTGTGTGTTAAATTTTTAAAACTTCGTTTTGTTGCATTTTAATTAAATGACAAATCTCCAGTTTATGCAGAAAACGCTTTATTGAGAGCCAGAAAAAGCAATGTAGGCAATGGTGCCTGCAACTTTCAGAATAACCAATAGTTCAATCCACCTCATCTGCTGAACATATAAAAAAATTAGAAAAGTACTTTCTGTTGTTGCTGAGAAATTTTTTAAAGATGAGCCTTTCTGACCATGCTTCCAGGAGCCCGCCTTAAACGACGCACGTTGGCGTTCACCAACAAGGCGTCAGTGGCGTGAGACACCTGCTGCAAGGTCTTCAACGCTATCCTGAAAACACTCTTTATATGGGCGTTATCCTGACTTTCATGCATACGTATCCTCTTTACGTTACATAATGATACTGGCGTCTTAATTTTACACACTTCTGCCCAGGTAACTGCTGATGAGCTCAGGCCTGCTTTGTCTGCTTTCCAAGTTTGGGAATGCATACTGCGCGTCGGCTTAATTTGCCGTATGTCCACATATAAAGACAATTCTGACTGGATGGCTCTTCAACGATGCAAAATGATAATAGTGATGTAGCTTCCCCATTGAACATGTACCTTGATAGAACTAAGATGTATTGAAGTTCGTTGGCGCACCCAACAAGGACGCGCTGCTGAGATAGGGACGTCATGGAAACGACTACGTCACTCTTCTTAGCGTCACTGCGGGCAAGGCTTTCGGCCATCTTTTGGCACGCAATAATAAAATTAAGAGTAAAAAAGTGAAAATTGATTGATGAATATCTAAAAAAAACTACTGCCTTTTCGCAAATTTTGTAAATTGGTCAAGCCTATGATAGTAGTTGGCATCAATACTGCAATTTCAACATGAGCCATGAAACCATTAATTAAAAAGTTCATCAACAATCTTGTTAATAAACCGACTTAACACGACGGTTATTACCTCATTTAAATTCTGCCGAGCCTTACACTGAAATGGCGAAGACGGTACCAGTGTAACTCCCACCTTTTATCAGGCACACTTTCTCTAATAAAATACAAGCGAGTTCAGAAACTGAAACATCTGCTGGCCTCCAGTGTATATCGAGGTCTAAAATGCTGCACATGTACGGAACCTCAAAGGTGTGAGGCGTCCGCTGCAAATAGTAGAATGCTTTTTCCATCATTGCACTGCTTTGGGTAGCACTGCATATTTTATCAAAATACATTTAAGTTAAACCACCGTTATCATTTCGCATCAATAAAAAACTATCGGGTCTGGATTTTTTTTTTTTATCTGCAGATACAACAGACGGTGTAGATGCACAGTATGCATTCCCAAAATCAGGAAGCAAACAATGCAGGCTTGAGTTCGTCGGCAGCTGCCTGGGCAGAAGTATTGTATTTTCCGGGCTATAGTCTGCACCCAGTGTATAGTCCACAAAAACCAAATTGAGGCGAGAAAAAAAAAAAAAAAGTTTTTGCTTAGATAGTTTGCACCCGGTGCATAGTCCGCACGCCGTGCATAGTCCGCCCCTGGTGTTTAGTCGACACGAAAATCTTCTCATACACGGCACACCTTGGCAAATGCCTGCCTTTTCAGCTCACAAAGAAGCTTGTATTATACATAAATCATCCATAACATGCTCTTTCACTCACAAAATCCGATCCTGAAAAACTAAACTCCTGTATAGTCCGCACACATAGATAGTCTGCACAGCCTAAAATTTCAACTTTTAAACATGTATAGACCGTAGACTATAACCGTGAAAATAGGTAGATTAAAATTAAGATGCCAGTATCATTACGTAACGTAAAGAAAATATGAATGCATGGAGGCGAGGATAACGTCCACCTCAGCTGGTTAAAACGTGTTCTCAGGAGTGCTCAAGACCTTGTGGCAGTGTTTCACGCCGTTGACGCCTCGCTGGCGAACGCCGGCGCGTGTCACTTACGGGGCGGGCGACTGGAGGCAAGGCCGGAGAGACTCTTTTTTAAAAAATATTCTCTCAGCAACAACAAAAAGTACTTTTTTTATTTTTTTCATTTGTTAAACAGATGAAGTGGATTTAACTTTTGGCTATTTCGAAAGTTGCAGGCACCACTGTCCACACTGCTTTTCCTGGCTGTCAATATGGCTGTTACCCTATAAACTGGAGATTCTGTCATTTATTGAAAATGCAACAAAACACGGGGATGAAAATTTTATACAAGCAATTCAATTATTAGTTTTAGAATAACGAAGGAAAAGAGTATTGTAGCTAACACCCAACTCCAAGTTGACTAAATAATAAAGAAATCTAATAAAGTTTTTTTTTTAATTCCTATTTGGTTTTAAAATGGCATCTTCCAATGTTTGTATTTTAGTGCAAGATACGGAATATTATTAAGTATAATTAGGCCCAACTAAATTTGCGTGGTATGCAACCATTTTTTTCTGTGTTTTTCTTAACAACGTGGGTTTTATGTGAATTCTGGAAATTTAAAAAATAATATCAGCAAATATAAAACGTATTTTTCACAAAAAAATACTTTTCATGGAGCTCATAAGGCTTCTTTTTCCAAATTAATTTTTTCGAACATAATGCAGACATAACTAAACCATTACACCAGATAAAGCTCAATCAGACATGAAGTTTTGCAAATGTACCACCAGCTGCTACTTACCTGAATGTAATTACCATCTCCGTCAGATCTGGGGATATTTCAGATAGGTCCAAATACAGAAGATCCAGTATGTCTGGCAGCCTGTAAGACAGATATTATCACAGGATACAGCAATCACCACTTGATAACATCGACCGCACGCCAGATGTAGTGAATTCTACTCTTTTTTTTTTTACAAGGATGGATAACAAAAAAGTCTGTCTTGTAAAGCTGACTGAATCAAGCAAAATGCTCACCATGATTCTAGAATTTATACATCAAGTATCTTTATTGGAGAGATATGCAAATATTAAAAATTTATAATAATTTGCAAATACAGTTTTTTATTCGATTCAATTTGCAGCATACTTTTATTGTTCGAAGTATTCAAGCTTGTCAAATATTTGAAAATCACAAATAATCTCTCCAGAACTCTCCAATTTGTTGGGTCAAGCTTCACTGTTTCGCACCGGCGCTCTGGTGTCAAGCTTCAACACTTCACAGCAGCAAGCACGCGCTAAAGGGTGCTCCAGCAATTTCTTCATATTCCCCACTTTGCCTGAAATTTTGCTAAACACACCAACAAACATAGCTAAAAAAATCAACCAAATATTGGACCAAACATTTTTTTTCGCAAAGTAACTGAATTTACAAATATGGTCCTAACTGTGCTATTTAAAGTGAAAGTATCTACCGGCAACAATGAAAAAGTGACATCAGCGGAAGGCAGGGGTCACTCATTGGACTGAAGACTGTTCCCAACTGATTGCAAGCCGTTTCATGGCATGAAATGAATGGTTCCCTGCACAGCAGCAGGGAACAAATGATTGGCATAGTCCATTTTGAGACTGCTCGCTCGACCTGCAAGCCTGCCCTCCACTGACATCACGGCACTGAAAAGCGCGGGCATATTAGAATGCTGACTTTGGCATAATTTTCCCTGGCCAATATCACAATAACTATTCTGAATTTCAGCGATGCTGAATAGCATACCAAAAAGGGTAAAGACCTGTGATTTGGAAAATATATTTAGTTAAGGTAACTCAAAAAATTGCCGGAGTACCCCTTTAAGTCTAACTGTTTTGCACCAGCAAGCTAGGAGAAACTGCTGAGGTGTCAGAGCATCTCAGTTGGCTCAATGGTCTCAGATTTTTGCTCAGTATTGTAGGTCAGCCTGCTTTGGCTATAGGTAATTATGTTTCAACATCTGACCTTAAAGGGACACTGAAGGCAATTTAGGACATCTTTTTGGCGATTATACTGGGTTCACAGAGCACGTACCACTTGGCCAACGTGCCCAATATCTTAGCCGAAAACCGGCGCTAGAAATGTGACTGCGTAAATCGAATTAAACGAGTAGCGGTAAGAATTGCACCGGGATCGACTGTCAGCGACGCCTGAGCGTTGCGGGAGATGCCAGGAGTAGCGGAGCTTGCGTCAGCCGATGCGAGGCCAGGTCGTCGCGCGCTCACAAGCGCCGCGTCGCGCCGTTTGTGACGTCGCGCGACCTGGCCCCGTCTACGCGAGCAGACGTGCGCCGTTTGCGACGTCGCAGCGTCAGCGATTGGTCGCGCCGCGCAGCTTGTGGAACGACGTCGCGTCTCCACGGTAGTCGACCGCAGCCGCCCCTCTACGGTGGCTGCGCCACGGCTCACTGGCGTCCATCCTCTCGGCATGCGAGCCGCTCGTTGCCGGCTGTGCGGTCTTCGTCTTGAGACGACCTACGCCACGAGTTGCGCTGAGCCTTCTCCGAGCGCTTGCCAGAGTGGGCCGTTTATAACGAAAAATACAGTCACCAGGATCAAAATACAAACGTGCGATTGTCATTTACGGATATTGTGGATCATATTCAACCTATTTTTGAACACGACGGGAATATTTCAAATTTCGTTGAAGTATCCCTTTAAAGGACACTGCCAGAAAGCATAACCTCAAGCTATAATAAAATAAACAAGGTAGTAATTGCATTGCTTACCAAGTTCCATCATGTGTTACTCAACTCATCAGTACCTTTTTTTTCTTAATACAAGTAAGTGAAATGTTTCTCATAAAAAATATATGGCAAGTTGCTAGGCTTGTGAAATGTTCTAGCATCACAAACGTTTAGCGATACTCTGAGTTTCTAGATACCAGGCGCCTACGTTCACGGCACTCTCCATAAGATAGTTTAAAGCGCATCATCTGTACACCCAATAGTTGTTCCTAGAAGGATGGTTGGTTGGTTAGGGTTTTATGGCGCAAAAGCATCTTAGGCTATGATGCGCCAGATACATACACTATTGCAGGTAGGGTTTCGAAGAGGATAGAACTTTAGTAGTTGATGATAGATTAAAATTATGAGTATGACTTGTAAGTAGTTATGGGCATGAAATTTGGTGTAAAATCACAGTCAGTGTAAAAGGCCGATAGCTTTCAAGAAGCTAAAAACGCAGTGATGTGGAACTAATGGTTCGTTACCAAGCAAAATAGAGAGGTTTAAAGGCGTATGCTCTTTGTATAGCTGAGAAAAATGTTTCCGTCGGTCTGGGTCGTAAGCAGGGCATTCTAGTAATATGTGTGCGACAGTTAAAGAATTATTGCAGTGCTCATACTCTGGGGCGTCCTCCCTGCGCAGGAGGTGGCCATGGGTGAGGTGCGTATGCCCTATCCTTAGCCGACACAGGACAACCTCATAAAAGCGCTCACGGTGTCGTGCACTCTCCCACTCACTAAGTAGTGGCTTTACAGTATGCAGCTTGTTATTCACTTTCATCCCATTCTTGCTGCCACTTCTGTCTTATACAATGCCTTAAAAGTCTGTGACAGTCTTTATATGGAATGTCTTGCAGTTCGACTTCCTTGTCCCCACCAGAACTGGCTGCAAGGTCTGCTTCCTCATTACCCGGTATACCAACATGGCTAGGGACCCAGCAAAAGACTATTTTAATGTTCCTTTTGGAAGCATCGACGATTTTATTCTGCAAATCTATGATTATTGGGTGTTTAGAGGTATTTAGTGATGAGAGTGCTCTCAGTGAACTAAGTGAATCAGTGTACACAACTGACTTCATGCACTTCGTTTCTAAAATATGATTAACTGCCAGGCGGATACCACATAGCTCAGCCTATAAATTGTGGCTGTATATGCAATTCGTTGAACATAGCGAACAGAGGGGCCAACCACGGCACATCCAACGAACGTTTCTGTCTTGGTGCCATCTGTGTAATACGAGCTGTGTCCAGAGTATCCACTTTGGATTTCATGAAATTCCTGCTTGATGCATTCTGGTGGGGTGTCCTTCTTTCTGTACTTAGTCAGTGAAAAGTCACACAAAATTAGGCTATATTCCCACGGAGCTATTGGTAGAGGTACGGGGGTCACGGGCATTGTACAGCTCAGTCCAACCGAATCTGCTGCAGATGCATTTCTTATACTAAAAGGCGGGATTACAGAGGGCTTGTTGTCAAAGGTGCGCTTATATCTTGTTTCTTCTACAAGCTCACGTACAGGATGCAAGGTGAATGAACGTATTCTTAGGGAATACATAAACCCCAAAGCAAACCTTCGCTTCTCCAGAGACCATTCATTTGCCTCTGCATAAAGGCTGGGGATAGGCGACGTGCGAAATGCACCTGTAGATAGTCGCAATCCCTGGTGATGAATGGGGTCGAGCATTCGAAGAGCTGAGGGCCTTGCTGATCCATATACACAACTACCATAGTCGAGGCGTGAGCGAACCACCGAACTGTAAATACGGAGAAGGCAGAGACGATCAGAGCCCCATGAGGTATGGGAAAGGACTTTAAGAATGTTTAGTGCTTTTTGGCATTTTGCCTTAAGATACCTAATATGAGAAAGAAAGGACAGTTTACGATCAAAAATAAGCCCTGGGAACCTCTGTTCGGGTTTTGTTGGGATTGGGGTGGAGTGCATGGTCACCGATGGGTCTACTGTAGCTCCCCATAAGCGAGAAAAACAAACAGAAACTGTTTTTTCTGGTGAAAACCTGAAGCCGTTCTGATTGGCCCACTTAAGCAGATTGTTTACTGCTAGTTGGATCCTACATTCACAGATAGCAATGTTACAGGATGAGACGGATATCTGAAGATCGTCAACATAAAGTGAATATTGTACAGATGATGGGATGGCCCGGGCTATCGAGTTTATTTTTATTATAAAAAGGGTGACACTCAATACGCCTCCCTGGGGAACACCGTTTTCCTGGCAGAACTCTCGAGAGTAGGTAGTGCCTAATTTGACGCGAAAGGTACGTATCGCCAAAAAGCTCTTTACGAATGCTAGCATCCTGCCTCGAATGCCAAAGCTATACATATCTTGTAGGATGCCATGCCGCCAGGCAGTGTCGTATGCCTTTTCTAGATCGAAAAAGACAGAAAGGCAGTACTGTTTATTTACGAAGGCCTCACGGATGGTAGACTCCAAGCGGACAAGATGATCCAATGTAGATCGTGACGAACGGAAGCCACACTGATATTTATCAAGAATGTTTTCTTTTTCTAAAAAGTACATAAGTCGCTTGTTAAGCATTCTCTCCAGGGTTTTGCTAAGACAGCTTGTTAGCGCTATTGGGCGGTAACTGGATGCACACGATGCATCCTTTCCAGGCTTATTTAGTAAAGGAATGACGGTTGCCACTCTCCAAGACGATGGAAATGTACTTTCCTGCCAAATGCGATTAAACAAATACAAAATTATGCCGAGTGTGGAAGGGTGAAGGTGAGTAAGCACATAATAGTGAATTCCATCTGGTCCAGCAGATGTAGGTTTAGTTTCATGAAGTACTCATTCCAGTTCATTCAGCGTGAGAGGTAGGTTGTAGGATTCTTGAGCTCCACCGGATGTCCGCACGGATTGAAGTTCTGCTTGTCTCTTATGTTTCAGAAAAGCAGATGAATAATTCTGAGAGCTAGAAACGCGTTCAAAGTGTTTCCCAAGGAGGTCTGCCTGTTGTTCTAGGCTCTCAGGGCACAGTCGGTTTTCGGAAAGAAGCGGTACTGAGTAAGCCCGGTAATGCCCATTGACTTTATGTACTCTATCCCATACTTCCTTGGTGGTGGCGGTGCTGTTAATAGAAGAAGCATAACCTTGGAAATTTTGACGCTTTGAGACGCGGCGGATGTATCTCGCATGAGCCTTCATCCGCTTGAAACTGATGAGATTAGTCACTGTCGGGTAACGTCTAAATATGCCCCATGCTCTGTTCTGCTTTCTTCTCGATTTTTCACAGTCGGCATTCCACTATGGTTTAGGACGGCGGGGTAAGCGAGATGAAGTCATAGGGATAGCTAAAATTGCAGCATTGAGGATGTGGGTGCTAAGCAAATTGGTGACTTCATCGATGGACAGATTGTTAAGCGATGTACAAGCGAGCTGGGTTGCCTGGCTGAAGACAGACCAGTTTGCTTCCTCAAACTTCCAACGGGGAGTTCGTGTAGGCACTGTAACAGGTGGGTTTAGTCGGTTCAGAATGATAGGAAAGTGATCACTCCCATAGGGGTTAGGATCGACAGCCCAGGAAAACAAAGGAAATAATGTTGGATCGCAAGTTCCTAGAAGGAAGCGATGCTACTGCTAATCAGGCTGATAACCCTGGCAATCTCCCAGTGTCGTCCATACTCTCGACCTTGTCTTCCTCAGTGCGCAGAGGTGGTCGAGCTCCTTCTCATCTACACCCTCTGGTCACATGACCTCCGCCTTAACCAATCAGCATTGAGCACTTACTCCTCCTCTCCCACCTGTTAGCCAATCAGTGTTGAGCCTCGCGGCCATGCTTTTAGGTATCTGGGCCCCATGAAATGCCGAACACCCAGCCAAAGAATGTTTCACGTTAATAAAACTGTTCCTCTTCATAGCTATCCTCTCTGCAAAAGGTTTCCAGCCATTAAAAGTATACATGCCCAATTCATGCCAGATGTAAAAAATTTATATTCAAGAATATTTTTTTTAATCTGCAGTAAAATTTCAATTGTCATATTTGATTCAGAATTATAAATTTGATATTTGCACATTTCTCTTTCTATCTCTTGCATAAGAGTTTCATATTTTGAGGTAGAAGTGCAATCCAATAAACACTACCATCCTAAACACACATATGCACACACATATGTGCAAACTGAACAATATATTCCAACTAAATTAAGTGGGAAAACTTCCCCGCTAAATTAAGCAGTTTGTGCTTTTTGTAATAAACACAACGCATAAAGGCCAAAGTCGGTTTTCTAACACATTTATCATTAAAACATTCAGAGTGTTGTGAACTACAGTAGATTTGCAGGAATTTTGAGAATTATCCAAAGTGCAGCATTCTGAAATATCTTGTGGAAAAAATTATTCAAACTCTGGTAAACATGTCCCTGGACCACTTTCTGATCATTGTGAGGTGATATATATTCACAAGATCTATTGCTTGGAATTTCTCTCTATCCACAAAGCTCACACAAACTCACTTTGAAATGTATGCACAAACTCGACCCCCGACATCACACCATTGCGGTGGTGCTACTGTCAGCACTGCGCATGTGCAAATGCTTCATCTCACGCGAGGCTGCTTTCTATGCATGCACAGTGGCCAAATCTCATGTGGGAAAACAATAGACATTTGTCAACAATGTGTTGGTGTATATCACCCAACAGGCACGTAGCCAGGATTTTGTTTCGGGGGGGCCTGCCGCCATGACAAAATGCTGTATGAGGGGGAGGGGGAGAGGAGGTCCCAGCAAAATGGAAGATTTCCGGGGGGCCCGGGCCCCATGGGCCTCCCCCTGGATTCGTGCCTGTCACCCAAAGATTGGGATATGGATGCCCAGAAAAGAAACTGATAATGTGATGAATGTATTTATGGCTAATTGCATCTCCCAGTCTCACAAGCAAGAAATAAATGTTTAGTTTGCATAAAATATTTTGCTGGTTCACAGGAGCCTTAAAAAAGGAAATATCTCTATTCAAACTTAAACAAAAAAAAGAAAGAAAGGCAGTATGCATAGCTATGCCTAGACATAATAAAGCTCTTTTGAGGAAACAATTATTGTGTTATAAAACATGACTGAGGGCACAAGATTTTTGCTGCCTTTTTCTCAAAGTCGATTCTCTAATGGCAGAAGGGGTGTAAAACATCTTACCAGACAATCTTTGTTATCGAAGTCATGAAAGGCAATGGGCAGTGCTCAAAACACAAATGTGGGGCCATTCATAAAGCTCCCTCCGAGATCATGCATCTTACGACATAAGCTCTCAAAAGTAGGGCAGCTGAAAAAAAAAAAAAAAAAACCTATCCTTTCTTAGTAATATTTTAAGCCTCATTAAAACGGTAACCGGACAAAAGCTCACCGGACAGAAGCTCATCGGACAAAAGCTCACCGGACAAAAGCTCACCTGTTTTTTCACAGACCCGGACAAAAGCTCGCCTGATTTTTTGGGCTATCCGAACGAAACACGGGATGAGATAAAGTGCCAATGTGATGGACATTGCACCATTTTTAGGACAACTCGTACCCCATCTCATGCAAAGGTGTGGACAGATAAGCCACAACAGGCAGAGAAGCAACGATTTGGTACCAAAATTTGAGTCACGGAAACCGAGTG
The DNA here is from genome assembly GCA_037355805.1 of Ixodes ricinus. Lineage (NCBI taxonomy): Eukaryota > Metazoa > Arthropoda > Arachnida > Ixodida > Ixodidae > Ixodes > Ixodes ricinus. The sequence continues at coordinate 36,302 of JAZHYW010023884.1, forward strand.
GAGCTGATAAGATCAAGCTTGCTTGATTCAAGGTATGCTGGAGCACCCTTGTGCCACGTCCAAGAAACTTTCGTAAACCGACGTTTTTAAACCCGAAGAGTGACCGAAGACGCAAAGTCACCCTTTGGTGACCTCGCTTTTTTATTGTGCTTATGTCACGCTAAACGCACACATAAAGGTTAGGCAGAATGTCTCTTCATGGCTAATGCATGGGTTTTTTGGGGGTTCAAGGTAATATTTAAAGTAAATGACATTGTGCGTCGTAAATGTGTTTGAAATCAAGGATTATCTCAGGGTGATGCGAAAGGAAAATTGAAGCAAAGCTGTATTATACAAACCATTATATTGCAAATTAAAAAAAATATATATTTTGATGGAACGGGAGTTGGGCCTTTTGGACAAATACAAGACAGATGACCACTTTAGAAAGCTGTACGGGATTTTGGGTAGGCTTGCGTTTTTTCTACCATAGCTTGTGCCCGAAGGACTAACCTACATCAGAGGAAAGTCTACCGGTGACATCGGCAACCTGCTGGACTACTTTGATTGCACGTATGTCAAAGACTCCTTCCGTGATACTTCTGCTCCTTATGCGGCGGCACCCAGAGCGAATTCTTCCTTTTGCCTGACTGTGCGCCGAAGACGACCAGAGTTTCCCTGGAACGGTGAAATATGTATGACGCCACTCTTCAAGGTAAAGACCGGACGAACAACACCTGCGAAGGAAGGAATTCCGGGATCCAGACGCTTGTCGGGCGCGCCCATCCAGGCGTCTGGAGGCTAATTGTATGGCTACAGCAAGATCAGGCGCTCGTTGCCACGGCATTGACACAAGCCCAGAGAGGTGAGCCCCCAGTGAAGCAGGTGCGAAAAACCACTCTGCGCGTGGAGAATCACCTGAAAAATATTTGCGAGGGGTTCCAGGTACACCCAGATCTACCAAGACAGCTGGAGGTAGTAGGGAACCGCATGCGCTTCTTACAAATCGATAAATAAACTTGTTTCCACTCTAATCAACAAACCATGCGCCTGTCAGATTTAATTTATCGGAGCATTTAATGTCGTACGTATGCACCTAAGTTGTCCGCACTCGTGTTAAGATCAACATGCATTTTTCTCCTGGTGAGCTTTTGTCCGGGTCTGTGAAAAAATGTGTGAGCTTTTGTCCGGTGAGCTTTTGTCCGGGATTCCATTAAAACACATGTAACAAAAAGGCACTCAGGTGGGGGATGCACACTGTGTGGAAAGTTATGTGTTTGCTGAGAATCCACAGATTTAGATGCACACAAAGCAGAAAATGCTTCCTTACAGCTTCTTGAGGCGATCCAGCACAATCCTACGACGATGGACGTTCTGCGCACGAGAGTCAACGATGGGCAGGAATGCATCATTTTCAGCCGGAGGCGCATCTGCATTCTGAAAACGAAGACATCTGCATTATCAACGATAAAAGTGGGTGCAAATCCTGTATTAGTGTACTACCTCAAACAATATTAGTGTGATTTGCCTGCCATTCATGATCCTCATTTGGTGCCCCTACCAACCTTTAAGAGACACCCTGATACAATTGAGGCTTGAAACTCGAAGTTTAGATCGAGAGATAATGATTGATTTAAGATTACCTAGTTCTTCATTTTTGATATCGGAAGTTAACCAGGTCTCAGTGCCAAGAATGATGTGAGGCTTGCTAGAGGATATGATATTTTCAAGTTCTACTTGTTTTGGTAAAATACTTTAAAGTTAACAATGATGAAAGAAAGATTTTCAGTAAAAGTGCACTTTGGGGCCTTGCGCTTCACAGTGCATCAGTCATTCTGTTCATTGGCATGGCACGCACGGGGGCAAACAACTGTATTACTTGGCGAGTCATACATGTATGACTGAGTGCCGAGGTGTAGTTTGTTGTAAATAATTTTATATTTGGTCCCACTTTCTTTAAATTGTCCGGAAAATTCCCACAGTTTCTGCCGCGCAAAGCATAATTTTTCAGGAAAGTCTTCGGAAATCCGGATTTGGGGCGTTTTATTCTTTAGTTAAAAAGCATTGCGAAGTAGCTCTTCTTTACTTTGAAAACGAAGAAATTTACGATAGTCGGTCGATTTGTTCCCAATCATTTTCGCCCCTTTGATGCCCCCTTTTAATCTCACCTAATTCAAATCCGAGGATTTCTCGAGCAAAATCAATCGAGGCTTACGTCAGAGAGGATACGGACATAGAATTCTCCAAGCTGCTGGGAGCATGAGCGTGGCCCAAATACTTAGAAATGTCCTCATACCAATAAGAAATTAAATCCAATAAGGTTCTCAAAGAAAGATGTAGCCTCACGGGACCGTTCAGTGGGAACTAACATAAATTACGGCCGCAGATAGCTCTCTCCCCTTGAAGCTTGGGTTTTCCTCATTCGAGGACAGCTTCCCCCCAACTGAGAATTTTTTCCATTTTCCCCAGTCTGAAGAAAACCAGTTCGGGGGTTATTTATGTCGGTTTATCGGCTTACATCCAAATCTCGGAACCCCAGCAATCAGTAACGCCGCCCACACAAAACTACGACGACAGTGACACTCACAGATTTAGGCCTGGCAGGCTTCCTCCTTTGGTTCGCTCTTGCCGCTTTCTTCCCAGGAACGTCGCCACCACTGACTTCCGCAGACCCCAAGCTGAGCCGGCCATCCTCACGCTCGTGGATTTCGAGCCGCTCGACTATGGGGTCAGCCGCCAGCTCCTCTATCGTCGGCATCGGCGCCGTCGGCATTATCGTCCGCGCTTCGCCCTCGTCCGAGTCATCGTCCGAGTCCAGGAGCGACTTCTCCCACTCCTCCTCCAGCTTCTCCTCTTCGTCCAGCTTTCGGCAGAGCTTGGCGTACATCTCCCGGTACCTGAGGGGTCGGTGAACAAGCGCGTGGGCACGACGCAGCTCTGAGCATGTGCAGCAAAATCTCGCGTCACGGAGCCCGGGGATCCTGGGCTCGATCCCGAGCTCGATCCCCGTCCCTGCCCGTTTCGATCTGGACAGGCATCGGGCCAGCGTGCGGTCGTACGTCGCTACCGTGTGGTGCGCGCCAAAGACCCCCAAGCTGGCAGCGGCGCTGCACCGGCTAAATTTTTCGTCCGCGGCGGAGACACCACGTGCCCACTGAGACCGATTGACTTCCCGCCTAGATCCAGTAAATAAGATACACACTTCGGAGTAACAACAATTCAGCCCTCGATTTAATTGGATTGGATTGGATTCAATGGTGACCCCTTTGTAACGAAGGGCCGCTCGCCGGAAGTTCCGGCAAGGGCCTGCCAAAAGCCAGCTCGGCTGGGCCCGCCAAGTGCCCAGCCAAGACTAGCCGAGATCTTTGTCCATTGGATCTCTTGGCGCTCAAAATCATTGTTGCCAGTTATATGAAGCTTTACCAGAAATTACGAGAAATGTCCTTCCCTCCTACAGAAGCGTTAAAGCAGTCTGCAACAAAGCAAAACAGACGTCGCCCGAGCTTCCCGGCGCCGTATCCAGAGGTCGGGAAGGCGCATTTTTAAAGCGAAATTCGCCGATTGCGCTTGTAGCACAACAAGCACAAAGATGGCGGCATCCTCGAGAAAATTGAGGAATAGAGCGATGGTGCTCTAAGCAAAGCGAATTCAGTGACCCTAAGGGCCGGACCACACACTCGCGACCGCTTAAAACCGAGTGCCTTAAAACTTCTCGGGATTTCTCGTGACGAGGGAGCACGCCGGCGCCATTTGTAAGGTAGCCGTGGAACACTCGGCATTTTCATACATTTCCGATTTCCTTTCAAGCGTCGCTCTTTCTTTCTTGGCTCGAAAAATGTTTGAAAACGTTATAGATAGGGTTCCGCATTTTTCTGGTTTGTTTTTCTTCAAATTCAGCAATGTGTATTTTTTCTTCTTTTTGTTTAATGGATTTGATGTTTTTTAATAATAATTTTTGACATTGTACAAAAAATTGCCGTTTGTCGGAGCTTCTGCGGAAGGAAACGAGACAAGGACGTGGGATTACCCGACCTCCGAGCAACGTGAGCATGACCCGAGCAAACGCCAGGAAAACATTTCGGCCCCTATGAAAGAAGGGAACGGGACGACGGGCGCGGTTCCCGAAGGCAGTAGCAGCCTCACAGACGGCTCAGCAGGGGCCGTGCCTTGGACAAACGCCGACTAGAGCTGTGAAGAAAGATTTCTTTCCATGAAGCTCAGGTTTTAACTTTTCGTATTCGAGGACGGCTCTGATTCAGGGTTTTTCGGTTTTCCTTGGGTTGGATGAAACAGCTTCGGGGTTTGTCAGTATTTAAAGAAAACACAGAACCCAAGTTATAAACGTTTCTCACTATAGTAAGGATACATTTGATCTCACAAACACCGCAAAACCTTCGCTCTAGTGAAATGACATTCCAAGGTCACCTCATAGGTAGCACCAGCATGCCGGAATGTTCTCCCGTTGTAAGATTGCAAGAATTGAAACGTAAGCAGATGCGAGTGCGTGAATGGCCATCGTACCCGCCCTCTAAACGTATGCGCAGGCGATTACTTCATGATTTCACTCCCGTTACCTCTCAGCTCTGGTTCTCTCGTCGAAGGTCTGATGTCTCTCCCTGAAGTCCCTGGCGGCCTCCTTCCCCACGAGCATCTCAACGGTGTCATCCGTCACCCACTGCCGCAGTATCTTCTCCGCGTCTTCCGCCGCCGACGGGGGCACTCCCTTCCGACCGGGAGGAAGGCTCGGACGCCTGGCGCTTTTCGCTCTCGAGCATGCTCAGCCAGGACCTGTGGTTGGAGGCCGGCGACTTGAGGATGCTCCGCTTGGGAGTCGTGGGAGCGAGTCCCGGCTGCCGAGACGCTGCCGTCGGTGGCTCGTCCTCGGCGGGGTGCTCTGCGCAAAGTACAACTAAGTGATGAGCAAAGGGGTAGAGAGACCGTGTCACTCGACGCTGGAGCACCGCGACACCTTGGCAACCTTGAAGTGCCTGCCTGTTCATATATTGTTTGCCAGCTTCCACTCTTTCCCAACTCTGTTTTCTTTTCCCTTAAATTCACATAAAAGCACCACATGCCTCCGGTACAAACCAGTCACCCTGCCGTGGTTATGCGTCTTAAAAAGTAGGAGATTAGAAGGGACGGTATTCGAAACCTGTATGGCTTTGCTCTCTTTAAAATTCTGCAAGCTGCAACAGCATCTATTGTTTGTCGATTTCCGCAACCTGTTGCAAACTGCGTAAGCCATACCTATTTCGCGTTTTGTTGGCAACTTTGCCCGCTGCTTGCAGGTCTGTACATGAAAATATGCCAAATGCCAGAACAGACGGCAGCTCACAATTATGACTAGCTTTTCGTTTTTTCACTACTGGAAGCACGAAACCCTAGTCATAATGCTCTGCTGACAGGGAAGATTCAGAGCCCTACTCATAAGCAGCGGAAACATTTGAGTAGACAATATAGTGAAAAAGACCATGGAAAATTGTGTCACTACAAAATGGCACCGCATCTGTTGCACCGGTATTTTTATGTCTACACAAATAACTTGTCAAGCTGAATATGAACATGGCAACATGAACAAGCTGAACATGGCAACAGTAAAGACATTGCTATGGCAATGTATACTTCACTTTCTCGATCCAATGCTGCAGTCAGCTCTAAATAACTCAGTCGCTTTATTCTAATTTTCAGTTAGTTTGAAGCACGGGTGCAATCTTGGCAATCATATGTACGAGTCTATAGGAAAAATGTGTGGTAATTCGAAGTTTGACCCCGGGTCCTATTAATGCTAATAATTTTTTTTACAGCGGAGCTGTTGAGGGTTAGGTTCCCGAGGATCGTGTCCGGTACAAAACACTTGTCGACAAAAACGCCTCTGGAGAGCTACACGCCATCTATAAGCGACGGCGGCAAGCACACAACCAGTATGGTTGCCGCCATCGCTCGTAGATGGCGCCAACCTTCCAGCTATCATAGAAGAATGGATAGTTGGGCGGCACGTTGGTGGGAATTCATCGTAGGAAGCAGCGCGAATAAAATACGACACAGAAGAAGCACACGTAACGAGCGCAGCGCTCGTCACGTGTGTTTCTTCGTCCTCGTCTGTTTTGCACGCTGTTTCCTACGCACTTATCAGTTTCGGTTTGGATTTAAGATGAGTTGGCCGCGCGCCTTTTCCGGGAAAGAAGACTGGCTGCGGAAGGAGCGGCGACGTACGCAGCAGCGCGAATGGGTCCGTAACGCCGCCAAAGCCGCTGTCGCCTCGAGTTCCACTGCGTCGAGCGCATCAGATTTCCTTGCCAAAGAAGAGCACATCACTCGCCTGGAAAGCTGCCGCCGAGAACAGAACCAGCGATGTAAAGGGCGCCGTGCGAAGCAATGCCACGGAGGTCACAGCGCAAGCGCGAGGCCCGGCGACGACTGCACTCCACGCCGGCTGAACAGTTCCTGGGCGCGACGGCGATGTTCCGGAGGGAGTTCGCAGATTACCCGTTTGGCGTCACGTGCGCCGTGTGCAACCAACTCTGGGTCGCCGGAAACGTATCCACGATCGGTGAGCGTGTCGGACGAGAAAAAGCGGGAAAACAGGCGTGTGCGCGTTGCGGCAGTGTATTGAGTACAGCTCCGCTGATCTTCCTTCTTCACAAGAATGGAAAGGCTGAAAGTTTTTTTTTTTGTGATTCAGAAGTTTTGTAGCTCAGGTCACTAAGAAGGTTGCAATTATGCTGACCAAGTTTAAATCGTGACCATGTGCACTTTATTGCTTTTATACTTTGTTTCCGTGATACACGGTTGGGAGAAGAGCAAACAATGCCAATCACCCAAGCCATGCATGGCCTGGCAGCAGAAGCGCACAGCCTGCACTGCCAAGAAAGCTGGGCTTGAGGAATTACCAGCACTCGGAGATGTACTGTTCATCCAATGCATTAACGTCCAGCAAACATGCACGCAATCCATGGTCCACTTTCGGACAGAAAAATTAGCATGAGAGCTTAGGCTTTAGAGCAGTCAAGTGCCGGGCGGTCGAGTGCCGCTGAAGGCAAACTGCGTTGGGCACCAAGGAAGCTGCGTTGGGCATCTCTTTACGTTTTCCTCTACAAAGAAAATGCCAAAGGTGCCTTAGAAAGGTTTCCGATTTGCAGAGCATAGTTACTGCGATGCGTCTCTGTTAGTAGAGGCAGACTGAAATCAACAACGCCGTCGGAGTGAGGTTTGAATAGATAAAACTCGGGGCTCTGATGTTTCTTTTAAACTTGAAGTTTGCTGAATTCGACGTATTGCTGCCGCCGAGCTTTGGATTATTGAGAGTCGACTACATGTCACCAATATTGAGCAAAACGTTCTTGGAAACAGAATACAGTCATTTCTCGTTAACAGGGACGCATCCATTCCCCAGAAAGATTGTCCATAGTGTGAATAGTGAGAGCATAGGTGGCTTTCGCATAACACAAGCAGAAGAGGAGAAAGAGGAGCTCATATCCGGACCTTCTTTTGTGTGCCCCAGGCGGCGCTTTGTTCCCCCAGAAACTTAGCACTCAAAATTTGTGCAAAAGTGGCATTCTTCTCTTTCCCTCCTGCATCTTCAACAGTGCCGCGCGCACCTAGGGGTCACGTGTCCCCCTCTGCCGCGCTGATTGGCTAGCTTGGACCATAGCTTTTGCCGCTTGCCAAGTTACGGTGAAAGAAAGTATAGGAGAAATTCACTTTGCAAGTCCAGAGCTTACCTCCCGTTCCCCAGAGTGTGACGAGGTCTACGGTAAGGTGACTTAGCTGCTTTAGGATTCATTCACCTTTCTTCCCGGTTGTAGATCATGCACGATCTCAACCGATAGACTGCAAGCGGTATGACCCATTTTACATAAAAGGCATAACAAAACCTCTTTTGGTGCCCAGCTCTTATTGCAAGACCTGCAACCAACGTCCGGGTGCACACAGTGATCTGATGGGTTCATTGATATCTTGGAGATGTTTTGGAGCGTAGCTCTTAGGCGTCCGTTTCCGGGTAGAGCTGCGTCGGCGGAGGCGTAGGCATAACCACCGCGTTGCATTATGGGACGTTCCCCGCTAAAGTTAGTGAGGAAATTTTCCCGCCAAACTTGTGGGAAAATTTCCTTGCTAACTTAGAGAAATTTCCCGCTAACTTTGCGGGAAAAATTTCTCGCTAAATTTAGCAGGAAATTGACATCATAACATTAAGTGACCTCAACACCAATAGACCTATGTCACCAAGCTGAACTGCGCAGGAGCGCACATTCCGGAAGTGGTGCCGCCGCCATGATACTTGTAGTCATCCCTTTCTGGCTTCCCGGCAACATAGGGCTGCGCGTATATCATCATAGCTACTAGAGCATTCCGGCTGCTCGGACGTCTCAATTAACTTGGAAATAAGTGAACATCTAGTGCAATGGCAAACAACAAGAAAATTCGAGGGACCATCGGCTTGGTATAGCACCGCTGAACAGCATAAAATGCGTTGGTGAAAAACTGAGCTTGGTGGTGCGTCTTGTGCATAACATTTCATCGACAATGAAGTAAGAGAAGCTAAACAGACTTTCTCAGTGAGCGATATTTTTCTAGAAGTTGTTTCATTCTGGTTGACAACCTGTGCGACAGGGTGCAGATGAAGTGCGGGAGAAGCCTGCACACAAAAAAGAATTGATCTACAGAGAGGCCATGCCTGACGTGCCGTAACAATTGGCATCTGTCAAAAGAAGCAAACATGCCAGGTACCTGAAAGCTTGGGGTGGAGATGATTTTTCGTGTGCAGTTTTTATTCAATTTTTATTTTGTTTGCGTAAGCTCCGAACGCTAACGACGGGGAAGTTTTTTTCTGCGGTCTCGATTGGTGTTAATGCAGAATGGATCAGTAACGTCAGCCTCATAGACCACCACAAAATGGATGAGATTTGTTAGATTACATTTTTGGCAGTAAGTTTTGCACTTCTAAATTGCGTCATGTAATGTTTTCACGTTTGTATCAGAAAAAAAAAAAAGAAGAAGACTGCTTCTGAAAAAAGTTGTTTTATTTCAAGTGATGCATATCGGGAAACGCTGCTCTTTTTGAGTGATTGCCCTTTTTATTTATTTATTTACAAGATACTGCAGGCCAGTGATCCGGCCCAAGCAGGAGTGGATGCGGTTTCTCTTCACATGCTGCCCAGATCTTTTGAAGCACAGTTTTGCTTGAAACATGTAGTCGCAATAACAGTTATCACCACCAAAATACATAGAGCAAAGTGTATTAAAAGCGGCCTCCGCAAAGCAGTGGGGAGGTCCTATTTGAGATAGACTAATGGATACACCGCCACAGAGCGAATGCTCAGAGAGATTCCAGCATACGGAACACTTCGGCACGCTCCATGTCTAGAGCCCTGTAATCTTACACATTCTAGTTGACGTGCAATAAGGTGGATATAAATTATGAAGCAGATCACAAAACAAATCGTAAAACGCTGTTTCTCCTGCCGCTTTGCCCGGCTCTGTTTACCTTTCTTTCTTTCGGGAAGACATAATATCCGAGGCCTTTTTGCCTGGTGCTATCATTATAGCTCTGTGGCATACAACAGGTGAAGCAACCCATTGAAAACCATGAGCAAACACCTGGCTAAACGTCTCGTGCTAACCCGAAAATTTCCCAACGCCGGAGGTACAATGCGCATTGACACGGCCGGAAAACTGGGGAGAACTACAGGTACCAGAATGCACCGTGGCAGCGGTGGCGTCGCGCAACTCCTGGTGAGATCAGTCTATTCCGTTGGGAAAATGACGTCACGACTTCATGTCATGTCATCCATGAACAAATTCAGTGGCAGGAAGAGGAGGAGGAAACGAGGAAGGGGAGGGAAGGAGGGGAGGGGAGAAAAGAAGGAAACAGAGAGGAGAAGAGAGAGGAGGGTAGGAGGAGGAGGAGGGGCATACCCTCCCCTCCTCCTCCCCCCAAGAGCTGAGCTCTAGTTTTGCGTTAGAGATTTGTAAACGTCTTCCATTTTTACACCTTTTCTTGTTATACTAGTGTACTGGCATTTATATTAATGAGACAAAAATGCCTGTGTCTACCCAATTCGTCCCAGAAATGGCTGTCCATAGCCTGGAGTGTGGGTTTTCCACGTTAAGGGGTGCAAAGTTGCATGGCGAAAGATCAGTTGCCTAACATTTCGCCCTTAATGCCATATTAATGCATCATGTAATATATTGCCCATAATGCCACATTCGTCCATATCAACTGGGCTCACATCAACGATGGACTTGACTGTATAGAAAACTGTGCTTCCATAGGCAAAAATGGGGACATGCACTTTGCTGTATAAATAAAAATAGGCAAACAGGTGAAACACCCAGCTCACCTGGGCTGCTCAATTGTGCTTTCTGCTCCTGCCTCTCTCTGAAAACAGAAAAAGGGATGCATACGAAATATTTCACTGTGTATCCATTCTACAGCATGCCATGCGCCATGATGACCCATCATGTTTTCTGTGCCGTAAGAACCAATAAACCCCGAACATTACCCCAGCATTCAAAAGAGACACCCTGCTGTTCTCACATTGTCAGCAACTATGCACTATAGCAGCCAGGAACTGAGGGAGGGCGAGACAGAGTGCGCAGAGACGTCAGTATGCCGAGCTCTGGTTGGAATGATTAGTGGGTGGACGCTCAAGCTAAGCACGCCTTTGTCTCCAGATCACTTGTCGAACGCGTTCAAATGTAAAAGCCAAATGCCGGACGCCGCCGTTCCGAGTTCTAGTGCATTTGACGAGTTCAGTGGAGACAAAGGCGTCTGGCTTGGCGTCTACCCACTAATCATTCCAACCAGAGCTTCGGCATTCTGACGTCCCACGCGTGTCCCTCGTCTCCACCTCTCGCTCAGTTTCTCGGCACGCAGCAATTAATAAATGTTTGGCATAAATAGCGCGAATAAAGTATGATTTTTTTTTACATGCAATGGGGTCGACTTAAAATTGTGTAAATATGGTACTGTACTTCGGTAATGTTTCCAAGCCCCTGTATAACCATGTAATTTGCACAGAGTGGTGCTTGCAACAAAAAGTCAAGATTCCAAAACAAATATAAGCATACATTTAGTCTGCTGTTCCCGTTTCTCCAGCCATGATTCTGATGACCTGTTTGTTGCAGCATTTTTAATGCAGGAAATGTCGAGTTGAACACACCTTTTTGTTTGTTAGCGACCGAGAGCTATAACCTTGATTCTCTTTTCGTTTAGCTGTAGAAATGCACAGGTGACCAGAGTCTCAAGTAGAGTTATGAATCAGTTGAGTGAACCAGAGCTGATCCGGAACAAAATGAAAGCTACTGAATCCAATGGCATGGTCAGGAAATGGTTCAAGTGTCGACCGATCGCAACAGAAAAATGTAATTCTACACACAGTGGCCATTTGTACCTCTATGAGTCTTCCACTTATAGTATTACCATAGAGTGGTACCAGTGTGATTGAAAGAGTTGGCGCTAAGATTGCTCTTTGAATATTCGAGAAAGAAAAGAGAAGCTCCGAGTTTTCAGAATGACTATACACATGAGCAGAAAACAATGTGACCAACAAGTGGATTAGAGTGGCTAAAGAAAACATCAACCCGAGGTTTCAAAGATTTCAATTCTCCATCTGTCTCGCCTCACCGAAGGAAACTCGAGTTAGGATAGGGCGAGTGTAAACTAGCACCCTGCTCGGATGTCCCAAAGCACATTGGTCAATGGCGCATCCTTCGAAGTTAATTTTAAGTTTTTCATAAATAACAAATCATCAATAAACATCAGCTGACCCAACGTTTCGAAGAGTTATAGTCGTTCATAATTTTTTCGAAGTAAGGCCATAAATGTTTTAATGGCGGCGGAGTGCAAAGTTACCAGTATATTGCTGAACTGATTCACGGAACTATTTTGTGGTAAACAACAGAACAGGAAGGGCCGTACGTGTGACCCTCGACGTTAGGAAAAGTCTCATTTACTCAGAAAACAAGATTTATTACCGTGAACGACAAATTGTGTTTTCCAAAATCTATCATGCTGCAATCCTCCAACTCTTTACACTCAGTTCTATAGATATGCCTTTCCCTCCTCCAAAACATAATTCCCCGCTATGCCACTTATTGAACTCCGAACCCAAACCAAACCGGCATAATGGCAGGTTCAACAGCCTGCTTAGAAAGCACAGCAATAGAAGGCAAGCGACAAAGGATGTACCTGACATCAGGTGAATCTGCGCTGTTGCCCAGACTCATGCTATCGATGTCCTGTGCCAATTTCTTCAGGGCATCCGCCGAAACGTAGGGAGTGACGATTTTCGTTGACTTCAAAAGCTCCTTTGACTCCGGCTTCTCAACTTCAACGTCCTCAGTGGCCTCTTTCTTTGTGATGCGCCGGTGGCCAGATCGATTGCGTCGCCCCTACCATCGCTGTCAGATCCAAAAATGGAACGAGAAATAATGACAATTGTAAGGCATATCAAAACAGTTGAAAAAATATATAAAAGCACATTGATGCAGATTTTAGAGACAAATATGAGTTAAGGAGAGATACAGTGCACCTCTTATTGAAAGAACACTAGTATACTTCTGTACACAAAAGAATACGACAGAATCCATGACATCTAAATTCTCTTAACCTGCATAAGTATGAAGGATAAAATACTTTAGGCTTTGCAAGCCATATTTCTTATATGGGCAAGATCAGAAAGTTTAAGGGCACATTAAGAGCATTTTGTTAAAACACCTGAGACTGGGTGACAAAATCTTGATACAACCAAAAGTAGAAGAGATGGGGAAGAAGTAAGTCAGAGGTCTCAAACTCAGCTAATATGTTGATTTACAAAACCTCTATATATACACTTTGGAAACCAACCAACACAAAAACAAAAACAAAACCCTTTCCCTTCTTTTTTTTGTTCGTTCCTGCATTTGTAATTTTTTGGTTCTTGCCTTGTGTGTGTGTGTGTGCATGTTCTTTTTTCTTTTTTTGTATAGTGTAGCAGTGCAAGAAACGTGGAAAGTTAGGTTTCAGTGTGAAGGTGACAAATAGCATGAAGGGTAACGTGTCTGTTGTTTTTTGGGGTTTTCTTCAGTGCTGCAAGATTGGGCTATATATAGCCAAATTGGGCTACACTTTTTTCTAGTTGGCGTCGAAACTTGGTGGTTGGCTATGTGGCTATTTTTGTGCTATTTCTAGGGATGTAACGAATGTTTGTCGAACCACATGTTCGATGGCAAAATTCAAGGACCGACTAGTTCATTCTCGAACTTCTAATCAGTTTTGAAAAATTGATTTCTCTTTTAGCTGGTCGAGAGGAGAGAGAAAGAGAAAGGCTTCAAACTTGTACAAAATTTGAAGTTTTCACAATGCACGAGAAGCAATGCCCGCAGAGCTCAGTGAAACAAACGATCGCACTGTTATCACAGGTCCGGTAGTGCGTCTTCTACCCTGACATAAACTGAACTCTCCAAACGTTGCTTTGGTGCCCATTGTGAAAATCCTTAGGCGCCCAAGTACAAAAAAATTAAAAGTCTGCGGCTTCACCGCTAAACAATTGAATACCTTCAGTCGTCAATCAGCCCCACAAAGGACAACGCTATCAAAAAGCGCAAACCGGAAAGGGGGGGGGGGGGTGCTCATATTCTATTAGTGATGGACCAGATCTGTCGAACTTTATTTTCAGCAAAATTCGACACATGCCAAACTCTTTGAACCAAAGTTCGGCAAAGATTCGCGAACCGACATTCAGCATGTCTGCGCTCGCGAGAAGATACGACATGGCCGATGGGCCATGGATACGCAAATGGACCAAATCTGTCGAACTTTATTTTCAGCAAAATTTCGACATTACGCCAAAACTTTGAAGCAAAGTTCGAGCAAGATTCGGCAAAACAATCAGCACGTCTATCAGCATGCGAGAGCACGAGCATGGCCCGATAGGGGCCATGGATTGCAGTGTTTGTCAGCCTTTGTGAGTATGGTTCTATTCAATATTTTTTGCCTCAAGAACAGAAGATCGACCAGTAATTGACGCATTCAACTGCACAAGTGACAAATTATGCGGTACATCTGGATAATGTGATTTTTATTTTATCTTTCCAGTGATGCAAAAAAGTCAAATTTGGGGTTTTACGTTGCCAGACCAACGACGGGCATCTGGCACGCCCAGCAGGAAGACTGGGGATTAATTCGACCACCTGGGGATCTTTGACGTGCAACCGGCTTCGATTACATGGTGCCTTCTCGCATTAAGCCTCCATCACTGTTGCGGGCACCTCGGCGAGATTCAAACCCACCACCTGGGGATTCGTAGGCGGCGCTCTCGCCAGAGCCACCGAGGCGGCTCCAGTGATGTAACAAGGTAGTTGCAACATTGACTGACAAGTACTTTAAAGCACTCCTCACAGTTATAGCAATCCTGTTTTGACTCCACAAGTAGTTTGTTGCCAAAACAAAATAAAATAATATTGCTTTTATTTTGCGTTATTTCGTCGGTTTTATTTTCGTATAAAACTAAACACAGCTATCATGCATCGACGTGCACATCCGACATTCCTAACTCTTCCTATCTTCCTAAATGTCCGCATGTGTCTTGGAGTAGCCGGCAGCCATTCAAGGCTGCCAAATTCTTCATAACACCATTTATTTTCTTCTTCTTCCGCATGTGTCCCAACACCAAAAACTGGAAATTTAAAAAGTTAAAAACGAGATGTTGCAAGAAAGGGACACACACTTTCATGCAAAGCTGGCATCAAGTGACTCAAATCGAAAAACAAGCATATTTACATTAATTGTGTTACCTCTTCTGGTAAAGGCTCAGCAGCCGTTGCATTCATTGTTACTGCCTTTATTTTAACAATGTATGTACACATTGGAGAGCTTGCACCGATAAGGCCTCAAAACCAAAACTCGCGTATCATGACTCGTCGCTACTACCCAACCTTGCTGACATTACCACTTCTGCAAAAAGTAACTGGAAAATTGCAAGTAAACACACAAAAAATGACACCGATACAATTTTTGCGTAGCATATCACCTTATTTAGTAATAAAGGTGTCAATATGTATTAAAAAAACGTAAAAGCTTTGTCCATTGAAAAAGCGAAATATCCACTTTTAAGTCTGGCAACAATGTATTTTGCCAAATCTTGGGGCTATGACTTAGATGCAGATCTGGTAAGATTTTTACAAGAGTATACACAAACAGTAAGGTGGTCATAACATTGGAAGCAGAAACTACCGAACAGCAGCAATAAAGAGAGGCTTAGGCAGGGTTGCCCACTGTCACCTCTGCTTTTTATAATATACCTGAGTGGAATGAAAAAAAGATTAGAGCAGTGCAATTTGGGCTTCGATGTGACTTACATGGAGGGAGGAGAAAAGTAAAGAAGTTATACCAGGACTTATGTACGCGGACGATATATGTACTCTTAGCAGATAGCCATGATATACGGTACTTCAAGAGCTTATGGGAATATGCGGGATTGAGGGTGACAGTCTGGGCCTAATTTCAGTCGTGAGATGTCTGAGGCAATGTTTTTTTGGGGGGGCAAATGGGATCCCCTGAAAATACAAAACTTAGTAATAGACTTTGTAGACACATATAAATATTTGGGGTCTGGATGAACGAGGAAGGAAATACTTGGAAGAAGCACGAAAGAATCACACTAAAAAGGGAAAAGAAACCGGCAATTATGAAACACAGAGCGCTGTGGAATTACAACAGGTATAAAGTAGTGAGGGGTATTTGGAAGGGAGTTATGGTACCGGGTTTTACGTTCGGTAATGTGGTAGTGTGCATGAGATCTGAGGTGCAGTCAGAGATCTGACAGAAAACATGGGCAGACTTGAAGAGGGAGCGCATGGGAGCACCCTAATGAGGGGGTACAGGGAGTATGGGCTGGACATCATTTGAGGCTAGGGAAGCTATCAGTAAACTGAAATTCGAACGAGGGCAAGACGAAAGGAAAAACTCTCAATGGGCAGGGAAGGTGTACAAGTAGTTATACATGAAGAGCTTGAACACAAAATGGACAAATCGAACACGAAAACTAAAAATTAAATACCTACTGACTGGTGAAGGGGCTGAGCAGAGCACCACGGTGGAAAGGAAGTAAAGGAGACCGAAATAAAAATGTCGGAGGAGAGGATGCAGGCTAAATGAGCTCTAACGATATATAGATCGCATAAACAGGAAATAAGTAAAGAACAGCTCTTATTTGATAACTCACTGGGCAGCTCTCTGTTGTTGGAGGCTAGGACAGGGGTTTTGAAAACTAAGACACATAGGGACAAATTTTCAGATTTGTCCTATGTGGACAAATTTGGCAGGAGCGCTGAGTTTTGTTGATGGGAGTGGGAGGATAGAGAAAAAAATAATTACAATAACAAAGAGAAGCTTAGAAGATTGGTGGGAAAGATCTAGGGAAGTGTGACATTTCACAAAATTGTAGGGTTAGGCGTAGAACCCATGGGGCAAAAGGGTGGGTGCACTGGGCTGCAAGAAACTTCTCTGCCGTACTGATTGTAGCTTTTAAGAAGAAATATCTAGATATATAACTTGGTGAAATTGAGGGGTTGTGCGCATTAACGAGAGACAAAATTTAATTCGAAATTTGAAAAAGTTTAAAAAGCGATCTAAACTAGGCTAGGTGGCGCTAGCTATTAGCGACATAAAGGGTACAGCCAATATTCATCCATCCATCCATCCATACTTTGCCAAATCCTTAGAAAAGTGTGGCAAAACTTTCAGCTTTGCTAAATCCTAAGATTCGCTGCCAAATTTTAAGTTTGGCAAAAGTTTGGCCTATCACTTTATTGTACACAAAGAAAAAAAGGTGGGTGGGATATTGGGCGTTCTGGTTTGAAACGCGCAGATGCTTGGAGCGTTCTGCTTCTGTATTCTTTGCGGCCACAGTCTGCGCATGGCCCATTAAAAAATATTAACCCACCTGGCCCACCCGCACATGATGCTTCATGACGCCCCACCGGTGGCCCGACTCCCAATGTACCTCACTGCACCCCCAAAACGTCAATTCCGATTGTCATCTTTCTGAAGCTTTTTCGAAAAATTCACAAATGGCATAATGTACACAAAATATGGCACATCTGAGGGATGAAAAAGATAATGTAATGTGTTTTGTATCTGTGTGAAAAATTTTCAATAAAAGGCTTAGAAATCACCACTTTTAGTCTTCGCTATTTTGGCTATTATTTGTTCTGCGGCTTTGGCTATATTTGGGCTATACCTTCCAGCCGTTAGGCGGTTTTTTGGTGGGACCATCTGGCAACACTGTTTTTTTTATCAGTTCGATGGGCTTGGCCAACAAAATCGCTCCGGGCTGGTTGGGGGTTCTCGGTAGTGCAAGCTTTGTTCAGAGGTAGAGTGACTATGCAAAATCATGGCGTGTCACAAGTGTATACAATGGTGGCTGCGGAGTTTGAAGAAAAATAGAGAAAAAGGAAAGAAAGAAACAGCCTTTTTGTGTGTGTGTGTGTGTTGGTGTGTGACAATTTTGGTTTCAAAGTGTATATAAGAGGTTTACTGAGTAAAAGTATTAGCTGAGTTTGAGACGTCGTCTGACTGACTTCTTTCCCTGTCTCTTCTACTTTTGGCTGTTTCAAGATTTTCTCACCCTGTCTCAGGCATTTTAACAAAATGGTAAACTTGCACCAGCTCGCCTGCGCCCTCACTAAAACCCTCGCCAAAGAAGCTGGAGCTCGCGAAATGTGGGGCGTGTGAATATGGTCACTGTTACGGCTCTCTGACGTTTGCCATTCAGTAACAAAAAACGTCATCGCACAGCAAGTGTGATGACACATTTTCCATGTCATTTCCCCTCCACTCTTCTTAGCCCCTCACTCTGTTACATAAAACCGCATGTACACGGGTGTACCCCATGTTTGTTGCTGGTCGCTCACTGCATTTTTTAATGCGATAGCATTCTTTGGATACTTCACGCACTTTTCGTCTATGTATATATCTATCTATCTATCTATCTGGCTATCTAACCTCTTACGCCGCGGGTCGATAAATAAATAAAAAGACCGGCGCCGGCTGGGATTCGAACCGTTGACCCTTTGATCAGCAGGCAGACGCGCTAACCACAGAGCTATGAAGGCAGTCATTCAACGCACTCTAAACGGTTGTTTATATCTTTACCATAGGACGCGCTTTACAGCGCTGTCACAGCTACCGGTGCGCGCGCGTTCCATGCACGAGGCTCATTCCGCTCTCGTGAGGCTGAGCACGGCCGCTAGCTCACCCTCTCCCGCGCTCGGGAGAGGGTGATGTAGCGGCCGTGCTCAGCCTCACGAGAGCGGAATGAGCCCTCGTGCATGGAACGCGCGCGCACCGGTAGCTGTGACAGCGCTGTAAAGCGCGTCCTATGGTAAAGATATAAACAACCGTTTAGAGTACCGTTGGTTGAGACTAGCTGAGACGCCAGAAAGTCTGGTCGGTACCATTTTGAGTGTTTGTGCGTATGGCGCGTGCTTTGCTCGCCTTCCTAAGTGACACAAACGCACGTGCTGGGCTGCGGAGATCGTGCGCAGGGCTGTAAAAGTGTCAACAAATTTAGAATCGCCTCAAGAGTGGGCTGGCGTATCTAGAGTGTGCCGGCCACCTGACGAACGCGCATAACTCCGCACCGTTTGATGCTATTCGCATTAACGTAGATAATCATTCCCAAAGGATGGGTTCTGCTGATTTTTTAGTTTGTGCCACCACAGTGCTCGGCAAAAATGACTGAAGTTCAATTAAACTTTATTGCAACACCGCCTCTATATGGAGCATTTTGTTATGCTCCAACTCGGTGAGTGTAGGCTTCAAAAACGAAATGAAACAACTTGAAAATATCTTATTCCTCTGCACAAACAAAAGTAATTAGCGTAAATAGACTTTCTGGTCGACACCGCTACTCACAGATAAAACCACCATTGGCATGGAAACTTCAGTGCACCCGACGAACTGTGCAAGGGCAAGCTTGGATCTGCTTTCGAGTGGAAACTTCCGAGATTTTGCTCCCAATAGTAAATCCACTGTGAGTATGAAATGTGAAACTAAGAATCAATAAAACAGGGCATGCTCAGCAACATGAAATGCAGACGACATTGCTGACCACTGTCTCCTTGTATCATCTGCTTTCCGACTCCTGCACTTTCTTTTGCATCTCGCCTATATTCGTATACGACGGCACCACCTGCGAGCAGCGGCATCGACCAGATGATGCGTTCATATTTGTTTTCTTTGTGAGCAGGAATAACACGTTATCCTGAAGCTATTGCAAGGGTGCAGGTGAGCTGGTTAAAAACTGGCATTTTTTAACCCCAGAGAGTGGGAAACAGAAGAACAGGACAACACAAATCTTTAAACACAGCCAAGGTTGTATTTCATGAAATAAACTTCAACTGTGCTTTGGAGGTTCACGATGTCCTGTCCTTCCGTTTCCCCACTCACCAGGATTAAGAAATGTCCCGTTTTCCTGCCTGTTATTGCCAACTCTTCCTCTCCCCATACAATTAGTTACAGTGAAATCACAACAATTCACACTCTCTTAATTCAAACTCGCAGAAAATTCAAACTAACATGCAGGTCTCATTCTATGTGTTTCTAGGAAGAAAACTCCCAGTAATTTAAACTTTGCATTATTCAAACAAAGTTCTGGTCCCCTTCGGGTCCAAATTAATGCCATTCCACTGTACTATAACAATGTTTTCTGTTAGAAGTAACAATGCCAATGGAAAGAGTAGCCCCTAACCTTCTGCAAGCCGTGCACATTTAAAGGCCAGTCCGCACACTCGTGTTTGATTGCAGCCAAGTGCATTGCGAAGCCTCGTTCTCCCTCGTGACCGCTTACGACGTGAGAACATGCTGGCACTATTTATCGGGTGGCCCTAGTATATGTACTTACCATCCTTCGACAATGATATAAATGACCACTTCTCATAGATAGTGGGTACATTTATCTCGCTAATACTACTGCAAAACCTTCACTCCAGTTAAATGCAGTTCCAGGGCTACCTCACAGGAGGTGCCGAAGTGCCAGTGTGTAAGCGACCACGAGAGAGCTCGAACCTGCACAACACACTCGGTTGCAAATGAGGAGCGCAAGTTCGTCTGCATCTTTTGCAGGGATTGCAGCAACGTCAGAACGCCGAGCTCTGATTGAAGTATAGTGGGTAGACCTCAAAGGTCTACCCACTTTCCTTCAATCAGAGCCAAACAGAGCCTCGGCGTTCTGTCGTCACGACAACCTTGACATGGAAAGAAGCAGACAAACTTGCACTCCGCATAGAACGCAAGTGTGTGTACCAGCTTTAAGACTCGTTTGGGAGCCCTGCGGTTCCCGAGGCTACCTGCATCGTTAGAAATTTTGGTAGGCCCTGCAAAAACTACCGGTTAGATTTACCAGTAGTCCGGGAGGCCAAGAAGAGCAACCAAAGGTTTTAACCGGCAGGTCGACACAGCTGCTACTTGCCGGCAGCCTCGGCGAGAAATATTGGCCCTCGTGGAAGCCTACCTCCGAGGCTGATGCCTCCGGTCTTGGTACAGCGTGTACTTTCCCAGGGTGTCTGCTTCGTCCCGGAGCCACAAGGGCCCGTCCCACAGCTGTGCCTTGAGGAAGTTGGAAGCACGATAACAGGTATCGCTGCAGAATTGCTGCAAGTGATATGCCACAAATGTGGATCAGATAAGCAGACACAGAGAGAGTATGCTGGAAATTATGAAAGGCACTAGAGACGTAAGCTAACTGAATTGTAAACACATGAAAAAGTGCATTTTCTCCATTTATTCGAGCAAACCAGTGCCTCGAAATGTACTATTCATAAAGGCATTTAGATGCCAAAACTTCTAATGCACAAGTTTTTAAAAGAATTTGAAAGGAGTTTGACTTTTAATTGCAATGTGTATTAAAGCGGCACACTATCTACTTTTCAACAAAATTCTGCAGCTCTACTTTAGGCATGATATTGTGATTGAGTGCCAAAATATGATAGGACAATAGCGTTTTTGTTTGTTATCTTGAATGTTATTTATCAGTTTACTTTTAAAGTTGCGCTAGTTAGTGCAGTGAAATAGATTAAAAGCTTGTTCAACAATTCATCTTTTGCTATGGCTTCTATTTTATTACCTTTTGGCTCACTAGCATTAGTAGTATATCATGGTTGCACAGATCACTCAATACAAAGGGCATTGGCTCTCTGAAAGTTAGAGGCAAATCAGGACTTCTTTTGGCACATTGGTAGTTTAGCCCCATGTTGCAGTATAAAAACCTTCGACCAAATTAAACTGCAAGCTAACAACATACTTTTCAGTGTAAGGCTCATCGAAATGTTAGTTGCTGGAGAAAACTAGCCATCTGCATTAAGTCCTTATTTCAAACTCTCTTTTCTTTTTCTTTCAGATATGCTTATTGAAAAGCACAATGAAAGGGCCCAGTATGCACTTGAACCTGCACCCCGCCGTTTACTTCAGCACAGCAAAGACCACCTGCTAGGTCAGCATCACCATGACAATGAAGCGTATTCTTTCTAGATGAACGCACAAACACAGCATCTGAAGCCAGCAACAGCAGACGCCATCTTCCCAATGCCGTCTGCTAAAGTGAATGCAACAACACTAGCAAAAGTGAGACGCGCCGTCGTGGAGGTTGATGCTGAGAGTGGGAACCCTTGCAATTCCGATGAGGCTTCGTATACGCTCAGGCCCGAGATTACTATAATCAATTGTCCCAAGCATAATAGCATGACGTAAGGGGTGACCACACGTAGTGCAGTCTGTTTGGAAGCCTAGTTTGGAGCCCAATGAAAAGCACGGCGAAGAGCCCAAGCAAACGATACCGTACTGGTAGCAGATGGCATTTGGAAGATGGCATGGCTGTAGGTGGCTTTAGATGCTTTGTTCGAGTGGGCATCTATTGACATTCGGTGAACATAGTAGATGAACTTTATCAAGCTGAAGATGATGATGGTGTGGCGAGATCAGGTGCATACTTGGGCTCTTTCGTGGTGCTTTTTATTGGGCGGAACATGAACAAAAAAGAGTTGTAAATAAATATTTAATGCGGATGCATCCTCTTCTCCGGCACCTAATATATTGACAAGCCTTATACGAAAAGCATGCTTTCTTGGCTATCAGACAGCTATTATCTTTACCCTTGAACATGGGGCAAAAGAATTAAACTACTCTTCTTTGTTTTTGGACTTCCCCAACTACTTTAAATTTTATTCCATGCTTGACTACTGCAGATGCTGCAAGACATACATTTCAAGATTGCCACACTACGTGCATAATACAGCACTAACGAATGCCCTTTTCTTGCCAATTGGATGTAAATCTTTAAACTACATTTTACAAACTCTATGCCATAAAACCTGAGAGCATTTCTGTTTCAAAGCCCTTGAACAAAATACCTTTAGGTAACTTTTTTCTTTACCATCCCTTTATGGCAGGGATCAGCAACCTTTTTCAGTAAAGAGCCGAGTCGTCACAAAGCTGACATGGACGAAAAGTCGCGAAGGGGGGGGGGGGGGCAGGCAAAGAAGAGGCAAAAGGAAGTGAAAACCATGGCATCACAAGGGGCAGGGTGGGGGTCGCAGCAGACCACCACCCAGGGTGCTGCTGACCCTAGTGACGCCACTGAGTGAAGACATTCTCTTTTGAGGTCAAAACTACCATGCAGTCCTCGAGTCTGTGAGGAAGTGGCAGTGTGTGAAGGGGGGGGGGGGCTTTTCTTGCGTTGTGTTGGGGGCTGCAAGAAACTGACTCGCAGGAAACATGCAGCCCGTGGGCCATGGGTTGCTGACCCCTGCTTTATGGGATGATAAAGCAATGGTGAGGTTTACTACTGTACTACAGTTGAACCTCGATCTAAAGAAACCCGATTTTACAAATTTCCCGATTTAA
>JAZHYW010023885.1:0-15796 GCA_037355805.1 Ixodes ricinus
CTACCAAAGCCGGCGAATCGCCGGGCATGCCGTCAGGGGCCATATTGCCAAAGCCGGCGATTCGCCGGTCTGCATGAATTTCTCTTTTAAAGAGCCATTCATAGATGGCGTGCTATGTAGACTTGGGGTAGTGTAGTTGGATACATTGCCAACAGATGGCGAGGGTCCTTCTGTTCGCTCTGCTTGTTTGAGCTTGTTCTTTTGTGTGTCGTCTTCCCTGCTCGATCGTTGCCTGCTTGGAGAAGATGGCAGCGTCCAGTGTACGGTGTGGCCTTTCTGGCGATGAAATCATAGATTTCCTCGTCAACAGCGATGATGACGCGACGTCTGGTGGTGATAGCGAGTTTTCCGAGCCTTCTGTCGACGACGGTAGCCATTCCGACAGCAGTTCTGAGTCCGGATCACGACAAGAGCGTACTGGTTGTGCGACGCCTAAGCGACCGAGGCTGGAGTGCTTCGATATCCTTCATATGAGGAAGAATCTGTGAAGGCCTAGTGATTTAAAGACTTAAACGAACCACTTAAGCACGTAAATAAACATGTTTTCTTGTTTTCTGCACTGAGTTTTGCTGTAAAAGCTTACTGTAAAACCCTTAATGTTCGCGAGCCCTCAATTTTCGCGAATTAAAAAATTCGCGAAATTTAAGGGCACGCGAAAATTTCGGTCCTTAAGAGTTTCAATGCAGGCGTCTGGAATTCGCTGAAATTTAGGGGCCGCGATTGTGACCTCTGTAACCGATTCGCGAAAAATAGGGGCCGCGAAAATAAAGGGTTTTACAGTATTATACAAGTAAAACAGTAATGCCTAGTGTGGCCCTGTTTTAAGAGAAAAACGTGCGGTACGGAGGGCCCGGCAGCGCGTGACGCGTGCGTGTAGCGAATGGGTTAACAAACAAATTCGGATACCCCGCTGCAGCCTATGCCCTAAAAATGTCTTTCTCGATTTCACGAAGTTCCCAATTTAACTAAATATTTAGCGGGTCCCGGCAGAGTTCGTTAAATTGAGGTTCAACTGTATTTCTTTACAAATGGCCAAAGCGACCAAACAGAAGAAAAAAGTGTTCGTTGAGGTTGGCTTCTTCTTACAATATAATTTTTTAGCTGATTGCAGTGATGGAAGTGGAATCTGACCTTTTGTAGCAAATTCTGTAGCAGGAAACATATTGGTTGGGTGCAGCCACTGATGCTTTTGAAGCAAATGCTTCAAAAGCATCAGTGCTTCAAAAGCAAATGCTTCAAGAGCATTGAAGCATTCGCATTTGAAGCAAATGAGTTCATTTTTGATAATGATTAAGGGCTCCTTTTAATACTAGAACATACTACTTATTACTTTTAGTAAGAATAAACAGGGCACAAAAGAAACACACTTCTTTTTAGAAATAAGGCTCTGATCAGAGTGGGTTCCATTTAGAATGGGTACTAACAAATGGTTGAAAACTTAATCATAGCGCAATACTTTAGTTGGAATAAAGCCTGCCTCCCCTCCCACTTTTAAACCCGGCAGCTTACTTACCCAATTAATAAAAATGCTTCCTCCAAGTTTTATAAACCTACCAAACTCAAGGCACTAATATGACAAACTGCAAAAACAACCACCCACAAATATTATGAAAACCTACACTTGTGCGTTAAAACTGACACTGCTCCATAGCGGCGTTGGAGCCAGAGTGGAGTTAAAGTTTGCTGCTCTTTTGATCAGCAGCTGCATGGTATCAACCTTGACTACTGCATCACTCCGGTGCAAAGCGGTGAAGCTCGACGCGTGGAGGTGGTGGCACAGAGGTATGCAGCAGACATGATAATTGAGAGTCTTCATCAGGAGTAGAAGACCCTGGTTCTATCTTATCACAGTAGCCACCATCCTCTATTTTGAAATGTCTTTTCGCGACTCTTGGCTCCTGACAGCGCCGACATTGTCTAGAAATTTAGACATGTCGGCGATCAACCTGCCAGCTTATCAACCAGCCAGAGCGGTTGTTGTGCAGTCTCAATACTTAGTTTCACCTCAAAATAAAGTGCAGCCAACACTACGAGCCAATGGGACCAAGCAAATAGCATCACAACGCGACATCACGGCATTCGTCCATCTCCTTGTGCGTGTCGTTTCATCGGCTAAACCAATCAAGTGCAGCGAATGTCCCGTGACTTGTGCTTTTAGTATATGTGTTTGGGGTAGTATGTGTTGGAGCCTTCGACAGCACACTGGCAGTCGAAGATGAAATAAACCATACGGCGAGTTGAGACGCTGTGAAATACATATTTGTGCCATTTTACAGCGAAGCTGTTTATTGCTAGGGTTCCGTGGATTTTTCGTGTGCATCAACAAAAACTCTATGTCTAAGCTCGCATCGCCCTCTCTTCGCCATCATTCCAAGCGCTTGCGTGCCTAGTTTCCTTTCCTTCAGCCGGGTGGCGGTCCCGTCGCACGTCTAGTTTCCTCCGGCTCCTCGGGGCGGCGATAGTCCTCGACATGTGTGGGCATACCTTTCGTCACGATGACCACCGATCAAGACAATAAATGTGATCGTACCTTTGTCCAAAATTCTGTGTCACGTCTATGTCGTGTGCTAAACAGCTTTGCTGGTCATCTCCCTTCACAGAGTGGAATGGCTCATGATTTTTTCTTTCCTTCCACTTCTCTGAATATTAGGGTCAATCCATAATAAAATATTTTTATTTTTTGCTTCACTTAAGCCCATCTCGGCGCAGGTGTGGTGTAATTTTCAGCAAGAAAGGCACTTCAGCACAAGATGTAGCACTTTGGTTCATGGCACAATTTGGTGAAAATTGCACAGCGCTTCCATCACCGTGATTGTCAGGTTCAAGAAATATCTTACCTTCCGGTAGGTGATGTCAGTACACCTTTTTAGATTTCACGCATATATGATATTTTTGTTTTGGCACCTGAAGGGAAAAAAGGTACAAAAAGTATGAACACCATTCAGATCCCAAACCAACGAGGAGCATCTGGCATTTTACAGCAAAGCATGGCAGATTCATTTACAGTACTAGCAACCCAAAGGGCAACCTAAATCTCGGTTGCAACTCAAAACTGGAATGTAGAAAGCCACCTGCATAGTGGACAATTCCACTGACCCCAATACACCACAGCGAGGAGAATGATTCATAAAGGCTATGAACTGAATGTGGCAGTCAACTTGAATTCTAGAACACATAAGTAAATGCCACGAGTGTCGGGAGTCATGTAAGAGCATCCAATATAATGTTCCATGTTTGGGGGATATAGTTTCCTTCAAATTCGGGGGTATTTTTTTGGGCCTTGTTCCATTACAGCGTACAATAATATGGGATTGCATTGGAAACGGTACAGTGTCTCAATGGGAGCTTGTGAGGACGCACGTGTGGGCAACATGAGCAACTCTGCGGTCGTTATAACTGTAGAAAGTCTGTATAGCCGGCCAAGTTTGTCTCGCGGTGCATCAAGCATTTGCAACTGCTCACAGTGTTGTTCTTTTTGTCGCATTTATTTCACACCTCTGTTGCGCCTGCGAGCTCACCACCATTTCCTAGAGCCGGTGACAGGTGAAGATCTCAGTGTAAGCTCCGCCTTCTGCTGGGCTTTGGCTATGCGTGCGCGGAGTGTTATCAAAAGCAGAAACCTTGCACTTGAGGCAGAGCATCTACTGGGTCCTTAATCTGCCACAGACTATAGTTCCGTGGGTCTGATAGGAATATGTTCCGAATTTGGTGCACCCTTCGGGCTGTGCGGATGGTGGACGCATAAAGGTAACATTGAAATGTCATCGGCAGCACAGCGACAAACCAGCTGCTACACATCTGGCTACTGAACAGGCTACACTCTAAGAAAAAAAAGATGGTCTCAAAGGACTAACGGTAGCGTTTGGTCCCCTGAACTCTGATTTGCTCCCCGAGCAGACCATACGTGTCGAGCCAGGTACCGTGCACAAATGCCGAGGACTAACTGCACACGACCAGGGACTAACCGAGAGGCGTAAGAGAGCAAAAGCAGCCATTAGTCCTCCTAAGACATCTTTAGGGTGTCTTAGGAGGACAAGGTGCTCTACATCTGTATGTTCTAGTTCCCCAAGCGCCGCGGATAAGATGGCAGCAGCTGCTGCATCGCTGATGATTAGCATTAATGATGCAGTTACGAGGGTGTCTAGCAAATTATTATTTTGAAAATCCCTGACTTTTCCAGGTTTCCCCTGACAATTTCAGGTGAAATTCCCTGACCACTGTAGAGGCAGTTAAGTACATAAGACAATTACAAACCAAGGCATTGAGCATTGAGCAATGTGAGGATCATTTTGCACGGGCTTCATCCAACTTGCATGTTCCGAAATATTCGGGTTCGTCCAGTCCGGATTAAACTAGCACTTTCTTGCCGCCAACATCGTCAACGAGAGGTCACTTCCAGAAACACGATGAAAACACGACGCTAAACCACATACGTCAATAACCGAATGGTAGCATGGCCGCCAGATGCACACTTTCGGCTTAAGGCTTGGATTAAATTGGGGTCTGCGACTTTCCCATCTATTACTAAATCTAGTAGCTCTAACTGAATCTAGCCTAGTGTCGCGCCCTCAATCCAATTCAAGGCTTGGACTGGATTTGTCGGCTCTTCCCTTTGCATCAAGTAGCATACTCTACATCTGGATGAGCAGAGCCCGCGCTCTCGCTCTAAGCTGAATTTATTGCCTATTTTTCTGACCCCATGCCGTCAAGTCTTTGCTCAGGGAACTCGATGGCGTTTCCGGCTCATTTTCCCTGACTGGGCTCGCTTTTTGACAATATCCCTGACAATTCCCTGGTTTTCCCGGTAATTAAAATTTCCCTGACCATTCCCAGTTTTCCCGGTCACTAGACACCCTGACTTACTGGTTCGGAATGCAGGCGCGAGGTTTCCACAGACAATCGTATCATCAAATATTGTATAGAGGAGGCATGTTTAAGGGTTGAAGCTGGTTTTATCATGATCACAGCCTCTGCTCCAGCACGTCGTGGAAGCCAGCAATGCAGCGAACACGGCCATCGTTGGCCCACCGGCCATATGGCTTTTGACTGCTGTCCTGACACCCTTCCCATTTGCATTCTTCGGAAGCGTTTACATTTTCATTTCGGTTTTAACTGGGATGAAAACAGCCACGTAGTATGTGCTAAAAACGTCTCCAAAGACAAGAAAGATTCATTCTGTTTTTTTTTGTTCTTGTATTCTTTAATATGTTTCTCTTCTGCAAGAGACGATGCAGTTGCCACGGAGACATGCATGCGCAAAATGGGGCAGTCTATGCGGGGAGGCGAGAACATGGCTGCTGGGAACCTATGGGGACGCCGTTTTAGACTGTCGCAAATAATTACTGTGTGTACCGTTACTTTTTTGTCAGAGATACATTACTTGGAATGTTTAGCAACAATATTAAAGAACAATATTGGTGCAAAAGCGGCACTATATTTGTAACATCGTTCACGGACAAGGTGGTCACTCACCAAACGACTTCTTTCAAATGATCAGTATAAAAGGCGCATGGGTAGCTTTTGGGGGCGGCGATTGGATTAGCGTGTCATTGCGTGTGTGTGTCATGTTTGTTCTAATTATTTGTCTCTTTTAGATGTATAATATGTGTGCAAATGTGAAATAAGTGCTGTACAAATGTGAATGTAATCAGCATAGGAAAAATCTATCCCAGCGATAATATTTTTTTTCCCAATTTTGAATTTTACGTTGACTAGCACCACGTGGGTCTTGCGAGTTAGTGCCAGTTACTAGCTAAAGGTAGTGAAAGATACTTGGTTGGTTAGGAACCATTACTGGCTTCTCAACCTAGTACTGGCTTGACCGTTACTACCTACGGTTACTAGGTGCCTAGTAACATATGTGACAAGTGGTTACTAGCTTTCACCTATTAGTAAATTTTACTAGCTTTTTTTAAGAGTGTAGATTTCATTTGAACTGCAGCGTCTTGTTTCTAAGATTGCAGCATGCTGGATAAACAGTATATCTGTGTGAGGCACATTTCTTTAGTGGGGCACGATTTGTGGAGTACAACTCTTAGTCCAGGAGGACTAAATGCACGGGTTGAAAATTTAGTGGCTGGGGACCTAATGTAAGGAATTAACTTTTAGTCCCAGAAGTCTAAATGTAAAGGCACGACATTTAGCCCCAGGGATCTAAATGCAAGAGCATGACATTTAACCCCAGGAACCTAAATGCAAGGGCGCAACATTTAGTCCCAGTGGCCTAAATGCAAGAATGCAAGGTTAGTCCTGGAGGTTCAACTTTAAGGGACTAACAGGAGGGGTGCAAAAGTTGCTCCCCTCCACATTAGTCCCCCTGGAGACTAATAGTGATGGCAGCGCATTTGGCTCCCAGAGGGACTAAATACCGCTCCTCTCTTTTAGAGAGCACACGCATGTGTGGGTATAATGACAGAGTTTCCATTCGGTGTTCCAAAAGATAAAGCTGGAACAGATGCTTTAAAAGAAGGAATAAGGACAAACATGTGGAAGCAAGAAGCACTCCATTTCGAACCTCGCTTCATCCTTCATGATTTAATTCACAACCCGATCTACCGGACGAAACGTTAATTTTGTATTCTCACAACTGTCGCGCAGCACGTGCACAACCCTTCAGAGAACACACCAGTGTCCACACCTATCATGATCAGGGCCGGATTAAGGTACGGGCTAAGGGGCTGCAGCCCAGGGCCCCGACTCTCTGGAGGCCCCATAACAAAACCTCGTAGAAAAAAAAAAAAAAAATTAAACCTAAAAATATTTCGGAAAGCGATGTTGCTTTGCCGCGGCATTCGAGAAGAGGGATATACAAAGATAATGCCGATGTCAGCGAGGCCAAACGCGCACTTCGCGTAGCACACTGTTATCCCTGTACAAAGCCGGCCCTTTGGGTGGGTGACCGGCCCCTTGAAGTGCTTGTCCGCTTTCTTTTGAAAGCGGCTTCGAGCAAACGAAGAAAACACGCGAGCGGCACCACAATCTAAAGTTTTCGCTCCTCTTTTTTTTTTTTTTTTTTTTGTCAGGAAGGGAATTGTTATAAACACATCCCCCTTTACCCTACTCGGGCTCGTGTCTCGTGCGCGCAAACACGTGTTTTTGAGCAGCGCTTACACTTTGAAAGTGCGGCCTTCGACTCTGCTGGGGAAGGGAACAAAGCTGCATGCCGCCTCCGTGGTGGTCTTGCCGGAGTGCTCTCTAGTTGAAACCAGAGGGGAATGGTAAATATTTTGTATTTTGAGGCTACTTTCTATTGATTAAAAAATAAAGGAAACTGCAGTATTTCCCAGGTTCATTGCCTTAACCAGGCATCATTATCATCATCATCGTCGCCATCATCATCATCATTAGGGCCCCTGAAGCGTCCTTAGCCCAGGGCCCCGAAATGCCTTAATCCGGCTCTGATCATGATATACACCATGTGCCCCGTGCCAGCCGCTCCAGTCCCAGCAGCATGCTGTATTCTGGTCTAGTACACTCTAATTCTGTGATGTGTGGTGCCTATTCTGTGTTAAACAAAAAAGGCAACGTTCATCGAGGCCTCGGTTGAAGAAAACAGGCCACGGGCGTAGGATTGTCCAACCACCAGGGAGCATGCACGTGACCCAAATTCTTAGAAAGAGCTTCTGTACTGATAAGGAAATGAGATAAGGGGCACTATTTTGTCAAGACACCTGAGACTGGGTGAAGATACATGAAGCAACCAATGTAAAAGAAACAGGGAATGAACGACAGAAGACTGACATCCCCTTTATTTAGTATCCTCTCCATATGTACATCATTCTCGAGGTGGCCAACGTCACAAACAAAAAAATAAAAAGGAGCATGGTTAGCGGGGAAAGAAGTAGCCTTGTGGACAGTTCAGTGCAGGCTATATTTTGGGTAAACACAAAATAAATCTGCATATAGAGATTTCTTCCGGTGAAGCTTTGGTTGCTCTTACTGAAGGATAGTTCCTATTAGAGTGCTTTGATTTTCCCCGATTTCAATCAAATCAGGTGGGAGGCTACTTTACAGGATTTGTCGATACATTCCAAAAACAGAAAACAATAAATATAAGCGAAGCATAATGCTGCAGCTCTAAGGATGCGCAAGCCTCACTCCAGGAAGCTGCTTTTAGAAGTGGACTGCCAGAAGGCATTCCATACCTGAGGAATTTTGTTGTTGCAAAGTGGATATCCGCAGAGCAGCACTATGGCTCGTTCTTCAGCAGCATCTTGATAATCTTGCTGAGACAAGTGATGCAACTACAAGGGAAGGAAGAAATCTTTACACAGTGATGAGAGCCCAATGTGTCAACCTGAAACATCTATCAGACTCAGAGTGACAATGACTTGTGGACGGCCCATTATCTGCAATTCTTAAAGGTTCCAACAGTTAGGTATCTAAACTCAATTATCTGTCTCAAAAAAACTACATGATTATTTAATTAGGCTATGACCTCAAAAACTTGCAGCCTCACGTCAAAATTAACTGGAGCACCAACGCCCGTTTAAATTAATAGATTATCCTGTCCAATCATGGCTACACACACAGGGCAGTTCCACCAAATGAGATGCAGAAAACAATAACCTGTGAAAACCTTTCAGATTAACTTTAACATGGGACTATACCCCTCAGGAGAACTTGGCGATCTGTGGAAGCTGTGGGCACCATGATCTTAATTTGGGCATCTGAGCAAGCCACCTCTGGGGGAAGGCTCTAGTCCTGCTAAAAGAAAAGCAAGACACTTCAAAATAATGTCTCGTCCTAGTAAAGTACCGCCTACTTATGTATATTATCTGTGATTTCAGAGTTTATTTTTGCAAAATTCGAGGGTGTTTTTCGGTTAATTTTTTGTTGAAATTTGGGGTTTATCGGAGTTTATTTCTGTTAGATCTCCAATTTCTCCGAAATTCTGAGTTTAATGCTACCGTGTCCTAATTTTTCAAAATTCTAAATAAAGATAACATTTTTTCCGGAGAAAAAACATACCCTAAGTTAATAAAAGTTAGTACTCCCAATCGTCATTGCAACTGGGAGTACTAATTGTCCTAACGACAGATCTTGAGGAAAGGTTTTCATTCAATAAACATTGGTACCTATAAATAGCCAAACTTCTGAACGTAGTCATTGGGAGGCATAAAAGCTTCAGTTGCCCTTCTATAAAATCTATGGGTTTTTTCACCATCATAAAAACACAACCCCTCCTCTATCTAAGAAGCAACAAAAAGTATGGTCCAAACTGGAAACTGGAGCAGTGGCTTTTGTCGTGACCCATTCTACTGTACGCACTTTGACGAGATAAAATAGCAAACGCAAGATGAAAAAGAAAAAGAAAATGAAGTGGCCTTTTTCAGGATTGTTAATCCCGTGCTCGACACACTTTATTATTAAAATACCATTTTTATTGATTTTTATTTTGCTATGGTGACTTCAAAACTCGAAGTTTTGGAAATAAATCCTTATTTACGTAAAAATTTTACTGGCAATTGTGGAATCCCTGCTTATGCAATAACATTAGAAGATTAGGATAAGGAGCTGCTTGTGCCTCCATAATATTATTGATTAGCTGGACAGCGTGCATTTGGAACTTATGCAAGGACTATGGCCTAAACTTCAAGTTCGAGTGTCCCACTCCGATAACTCAAAAGAATTCTTTCTCCTGTAGCAGGGTTGAATGAAACTGAAACATTTATGGAAGACAATGTGCCTTTGTCTTTTTGCCGCAGCATGTAGAGCTGTCTTCAGAAAGTTTATACGACAGGAGCAAGACAAAAAGCAAGCTTGTGCATGCAAGCTTGCTTTCTGGTGGCTGTCATGGCTGTTGCAGCCCTGACAGCCACCGTGGCTCACAAAAGAGCAGGGGCAACAAACACGGGCGTGATATCATTATTCATTCACCAAACTGGAATGGAGCACACACCAATTCTTAACTTCCTTATGTAAAGAGATTTTGAATTTTGATAGTTAAGATCCCTATTGCAGCTTGGAAATTCATAAACATCACCAGAGAGTCTTAGAAAATAGTATTCTAATGGTTTATTTATGATACACTTCCACTGTACTACCACCATGTAGAGTGCAGCAGAGATGCTTTACTGTGGCTGTATCAATAACTTGAGCAATTGCTTCCTAAAGCTTTATTCCGGCTCATTCCACTGTGGGACGGTTTTCTGCATGCATTTTTGAGAATGCAAGTGTTTACAGTTTAGACTTTACACTGTCATACTCATTCTCCGTCAACAAAGCCATGGTCACCATCACCACCCAGTGATTTCATCCTGCAAATGCCTTTTAGAACTAGGATTTCTAATTTCCATGTTCATTTCGAGGAAATTTGGTAGGAAACATACTGGCATCCATTTTGGTAGACAAATTCTACATTTTTCAATCTATGCAAGGAGTTATTTGTGTGCCAGGAGGAAAGCAAGGTTACATTAGTAAGACTTAACTTCAAACAGAAGTTTTCTTTCAAGAAATCGACTATGTTTGAAACAACTTCTCATAGGGTGAATCCTTTAAGTTTTACAGGTATCAATAGCAGCATCGAGTCAGATAGCATCAATTTCGATAGATATGTACCTATCGAATATTCCCGGCACTTTTGCTGAAAACCGAATTCCCAGAAAACCATCCAACAAATCATTTGTCCGCATCGTTTGGTAAAAACAAGATGCAAACGCTAATTTATAGCCACATAGAGTGGAAACTTTTGAAGGTGCTGGTCTCCTGCGCTGAAAGGAGCACTTCATTAAAGGGGTAGTGCAACAATTTTAATGTTGAAAGAATTTGCAGTTTGTATTTTCTATATTGTTTATGCACAAGTGACAAAAAATATGCCACCTTGCCCGTAAAGACTGCTATTCGTGTTGCATTATCGTAAAGGAAAAAATGAATTATTAGCTGATCTGTAGCAGCGTGTGGTGGCCGGAATTGTGAGAAACGTCTCTGGGGACATGCAAAGTCAACAAATACAAAATGTACCCCTCCGCTGCTAAGCGACTCTTCGCCATCAGCCCCGTGACAAACCGAGCTCTTGCATCGAGTCACTTGGCCGAGATCTTTCGACTGACGCTGAATCTTTGAAAAGTCGACAATCACAGAGGGAGTCACGGCTGGGGTCTCTGAAGAAAGAACCCAACGGAAGACCAGGTAGCCCCCAGAGTATGCCAATCGAAAGGCGACATCAGGAGTTGGAGAGGCAACTTTGAACCTTCGGTTTGTTTCATATTTTTTTAAATGTAAAAACTAACACGTGCAAGAAAACATGGTTTTCTGTTCTTACGTTCCATAGGTGACACAGATAAATCCCCGTAGTTATTTGGCCAAAGTCGGAAAATCGTTTGCACCGCCCTTAGGCCTCACCTCTCTTTCTTAACTGCCGCAACACCGAATTAATACAATTAGCCCGACATGATACTTCGTGACATTTTTTCAGTGTTATTTAACCGCTTTGATCAATCGTTGCCATACATGCAAAGCAGCAGTTACATACTTGGAAAGTTCCCACCTAAATGCGAAATTGCATGCAACCTGATAGGTGATGCTATCAGTTATGTCTCTGGCAAGCTATAAACGTTTTCACAACATGTTTCACTTTGCTGGGGCTATTCAATTCTTTAAAATTAGACGCTCCGCGGTTGAAAGGTGCGAGATGGTCACATTGCATGTCAACTGCTTTGGCGGTAGTGGCCATCGGAGCACCGGTTTCGATTCAGGCTTTTAAGGCCTCCCGAATTAAATTCGGAAGAGGCTCGTCAGCCAATGAAGAAGCTCATGTAAAGTACTCCCTGTTCGGAATCTTAGATTGCCGGAGCATCGTGGAATTGAACGCATCAAAATGAAACCGAATCGAAAAAGGTGACACCTTTCCGCGCTCAATATTTCCACTCGGGGCTTCGCAACCTCCACAGCTTGCAAGCAGTGCACGTCCTCCCGACTATATAATTAAAAAATAACTGCGCATCGACTCTTTCTTTTGTGCTGTCCTTCGGAAACAAAACTCGACTTCTCAAAAAATATGTTACGGAAATGGAAAAAAAAAATGTGAAAGAGTTCATATTAAAATGGCAATATTTAAGCTGTCTGCAATTAAGTAAAATTAAAGTTTTTAAAAGTATCATCTCAAACATTAAAAAAAGAAAAGTAATATTTTCTGTACCCTAAGGTAGTGGTTCTCAGCTATCGATGTTTTGCGGACCCCTTGTGGATTGGCAGAGATGATGGAGGACCCCGTTCGTGGTGTGAGAAGGGAAAGTATAGGTTAATTATGATAGTGATTTAATAAATAGATATAACTAAGGGCTAGTGGGAAGTAAACTTCTCTTATTGACACATACACAAGAAAAACGCACCCGAAAACTGTAACGCTTCTTCTCAACCTGAGAAAAGACAACTTTTATTTCCGGGCTTGACTGATGAGGCTGGGCTTCGCGGGACCCCTAAAATGCCTTCATGGACCCCCATTTGAGAACTATTGCCCCAAGGTATACACCGTTCCAAGGCTTCTGGCGCGCCATTTTAACGAGTGTAGCGCCGCCTACCCTCATCCGGGCATTTGGGAGAATCTGAACCCGCCCGACTGACCGACCGCCATTAGTGGACTGTTACCCTGCTCACCGAGTCACACCGATCGCAGCTGCTTCGCCGGCACGGCTGCCGTACTAGGCGCGCTCGGCTCATTGTCTTCGTCCATGGAGAAAGTGTGCACTATCCCAATCGGTATGCAGGATGGGGAAAGTGCATCCTGCTTTCCTGGCATCTTTTTGTGGGTAATTTTTAGCGCGCGTTCTGGGGCAGGTCGCTCCCAAACCGAACTCGGCGTTTCGATCGGCTAGCGAAATTGGGGATCGCTAGTGAAATTGAGGGATCGCTAGTGAAATTGAGGATTGAGCGAAGCTTAGATGGCACGAATTACGGCATGTGAATTTGCGCTGAACTCGAAGTTGCCGCAGCTTGGGGGCGCCGGGAACATTTGAACAAACTGCGCGGGTATGCGCTCAGACCTGCGCCGCGGCTGCTTTAACTGAAATAGTAGAAACCTCAAATTTAAATGTGAATCGATATATAAATACCGAAGGTACAATATAGCAAGGTGCGACGGATCTGTTTTTTTTTTCTGATTTAGAATCCACTGATAATATAATATTGGCACATTGATGTGCCCTCTGTAATCGCTCGTGAAAATGATGTTGTGCATAAACTGTGTCGCGGCGTGTACTACACGAGGCTGTGTTATATATATATATATATATATATATATATATATATGTATATTGAGTAGTCTACCCCCAAAGCCAAGCCAAAGTCTGAGCCTCTGTGCCTGCTGTGCCCAGTCTTGCTGTGCACAGCGAGCGTCAGACCAAAACCACCCCCCTCCCTTTCCATCTTCTTCCATTTCCAAACTTCCCCAGCAAGAAAAAAAAAGGTTGGCAGCCATGCCCACCTTTCTTTTTCTTTTTTTTCAGTTTTGAGTTGACTGCGGTAAAGACAGCTTGCTGCCAAAAGATGTCGATGCTGCGTGGACATCTGCAGCATGTAGTTTGGACATTTTCTGCAAGTAATTGAAGCGCTCGGCCATTCCACTCAACGTATCTATGTAAATTGACAATTTAAAAACCCCAAAAACGATCGAATTACGCATACCCCGACGCTCACTTTGGCGGCGCATTTCCGTTCCGCACCAGGCGTCGCCTGCCAATTACCACCTAAAGAAAAATAGAGTTATTAAACCAGTGGACCAGGAGTCACGCAACTGTTTTATTTTTTCCAATGTCTAAGCCGCCCTCCGGCTACCTTTCGGTCCACACCCATATTCACTCCTGTTTGACAAAGCGTGAATCTCGCGCACTGAATCGGCGTTTATTTCACTTTTTTTTAAATTATTTGTACAACTAATCACAACACAGTGCTGCCCGGTCGATTCTTTTCTTGCATAGGCCATGTCACGCGCGAAAACACGCTATAATATCAAAGCGGCGTCTAACATTGTCTGAAACAACATGCCTCCGTACGCTGCGCACGTGCTTTCTAACAGTCCACTCCCTGAAGCAGACGAGCTTTCGAGGGAAAGGGTCAGCGGAGCGTTGGCGCAGCGCTCTGGTTCGAGGGTGATTTTCCCTTTCTGCATCGACCTACTTGGAACGTGTATAATCAAAAATTTTAAAAAAATAGAAAATGAAAACCCGAAAATCGGAGGGCTATCACGTGTACTCACGACACTCAACACCCACTCCTCGGAAAGGGGTGCCTCCAGCATATCTTCCACAATCTGGGCTGCTCGCTTCTTGCAGGCATCGCGTCTCTCGATTGTTTTCAAGATTGCTTCTCTCCTGTAAAATGAAGCAACAAAATGGTGAAAGAAGCATACGATCACTGGGAGGGATCACCGCGTTCGAAGTTTCCGTTCTCCTTCAGCAATGCTCCTACTACTCATTCGTAATTACCAATTCATACAGCATTTAGGAGGAAATTTATCACGAGTGGCCGTTTCTCAAATGACATGTATGAAACAAAACCTTGTTACCAGCTTCCACTGCAGCAATTTAACCGAAATATCGTGGAAAACGCTGGCCCAGGACGCTTATATACGTCAGACTTTATTTTTACGACTATTATTTAGAGGCATTCACTGATGACAGAGGGATGTGGTAATTTATGCAACGCTGTGGCAGCGTCACGTCCGGTTCCTCCCCTCCCCCTGCCCTCCTCTCTCTCCCCCGTGAACCTAGGGAAGGCGGAGATTTGGACGTAACTTGGGTTACGTCGGACATAACGCTAGACACTTCGTTTATTCGAATCATAAAAGTGCAACAGAGACTGGACGAAGTCGGGGAAACACTCGAGACAACAAGTTATACTTCGTCTCATCAGTCTACTAAAAGACAATTTTCGTTTCATGGAAGGGTTTTGCTGCGTAAACATTGCAAACAGCGTTAACAAAATAGAAATCTTAAAAATAAGCGGTGATACGGCAGGCAAGTTCGCTTTCGTGGATGAAAGAAGTGGAGCTACCTGTCGGACACCTTGCTTGCAGCAGGTTTGGGTTTATCCATCCTTGCGACGACAGATTTACATTTACGTAATGTGGAAGAGAAGGAACAATAGATTACGCTGACATCTTATAATACAATGACGGCGGCGAGACTATTCCTGTTCGGTTGAGCATAGTGCAAAGATCTCATCGCCCCAACGTGCCCGAATCAAAAGCACCAAGTCGCCATCATTTAGACTGGCTTGGATTGGATTGGAATGCATTTTAAAATGCTTGTTTCGCCTTGTTGCCAACTGAGTCAGCCCTCCCGACCCGAGGTCGAACGATAAGAGAAAATCAACGCATAAAATAGTGAATAGTCGACGATGAAACAAAATTTACTTCGCTATGTTTCATTTACAACCTACTCATTCACTAAACACGCTATTTCTTGACTAGCAGGCATATTACCCACTGTCCTCACAGGTGTCGAGAAAACGAAACTTCGGTTTTTATCCCTGGCGCTGTACTGCACTTTTATTTATATCTCATTTATTAACCGTCGCAAATAAAATGTACAGTTATTGAATCACGCGGTCACTAAGGTCATCTAACTAGCAACAGGAGTCCCAGTAAATAGTTGTTAGCAATGGTGAATCAACGTCATGTTCTATTTTATGGAGGCTCTTCAGCAGTTTATTCTTCATTAAAACTCGAAATATAGTAAAAGTGTGCAACAGGGTACCTGTAAAATATTAAATTTCTTTATTACACGTTTTAGGAGAGAAATCCGTCGAAAGTGAGGAGGAGGGAGGAAGCACACGTAACCGGGAACGAAGTACAAGA
>JAZHYW010023886.1:0-15886 GCA_037355805.1 Ixodes ricinus
CCTATGCCCTAAAAATGTCTTTGTCGATTTTACGAAGTTCCCAATTTAACTAAATATTTAGCGGGTCCCGATATGAGTTCGTTAAATTGAGGTTCAACTGTATTTCTTTACAAATGGCCAAAGCGACCAAACAGAAGAAAAAAGTGTTCGTTGAGGTTGGCTTCTTCTTACAATATAATTTTTTAGCTGATTGCAGTGATGGAAGTGGAATCTGACCTTTTGTAGCGAATTCTGTAGCAGGAAACATATTGGTTGGGTGCAGCCACTGATGCTTTTGAAGCAAATGCTTCAAAAGCATCAGTGCTTCAAAGCAAATGCTTCAAGAGCATTGAAGCATTCGCATTTGAAGCAAA
Organism: Ixodes ricinus; assembly: GCA_037355805.1. Lineage (NCBI taxonomy): Eukaryota > Metazoa > Arthropoda > Arachnida > Ixodida > Ixodidae > Ixodes > Ixodes ricinus. The sequence continues at coordinate 354 of JAZHYW010023886.1, forward strand.
TGAGTTCATTTTGATAATGATTAAGGGCTCCTCTTTAATACTAGAACATACTACTTATTACTTTTAGTAAGAATAAACAGGGCACAAAAGAAACACACTTCTTTTTAGAAATAAGGCTCTGATCAGAGTGGGTTCCATTTAGAATGGGTACTAACAAATGGTTGAAAACTTAATCATAGCGCAATACTTTAGTTGGAATAAAGCCTGCCTCCCTCCCCACTTTTAAACCCGGCAGCTTACTTACCCAATTAATAAAAATGCTTCCTCCAAGTTTTATAAACCTACCAAACTCAATGCACTAATATGACAAACTGCAAAAACAACCACCCACAAATATTATAAAAACCTACACTTGTGCGTTAAAACTGACACTGCTCCATAGCGGCGTTGAAGCCAGAGTGGAGTTAAAGTTTGCTGCTCTTTTGATCAGCAGCTGCATGGGTATCAACCTTGACTACTGCATCACTCCGGTGCAAAGCGGTGAAGCTCGACGCGTGGAGGTGGTGGCACAGAGGTATGCAGCAGACATGATAATTGAGAGTCTTCATCAGGAGTAGAAGACCCTGGTTCTATCTTATCACAGTAGCCACCATCCTCTATTTTGAAATGTCTTTTCGCGACTCTTGGCTCCTGACAACGCCGACATTGTCTAGAAATTTAGACAATGTCGGCGATCAACCTGCCAGCTTATCAACCAGCCAGAGCGGTTGTTGTGCAGTCTCAATACTTAGTTTCACCTCAAAATAAAGTGCAGCTAACACTACGAGCCAATGGGACCAAGCAAATAGCATCAAAACGTGACATCACGGCATTCGTCCATCTCCTTGTGCGTGTCGTTTCATCGGCTAAACCAATCAAGTGCAGCGAATGTCCCGTGACTTGTGCTTTTAGTATATGTGTTTGGGGTAGTATGTGTTCGAGCCTTCGACTGCACACTGGCAGTCGAAGATGAAATAAACCATACGGTGAGTAGAGACGCTGTGAAATACATATTTGTGCCATTTTACAGCGAAGCTGTTTATTGCTAGGGTTCCGTGGATTTTTCGTGTGCATCAACAAAAACTCTATGTCTAAGCTCGCATCGCCCTCTCTTCGCCATCATTCCAAGCGCTTGCGTGCCTAGTTTCCTTTCCTTCAGCCGGGTGGCGGTCCCGTCGCACGTCTAGTTTCCTCCGGCTCCTCGAGGCGGCGATAGTCCTCGACATGTGTGGGCATACCTTTCGTCATGATGACCACCGATCAAGACAATAAATGTGATCGTACCTTTGTCCAAAATTCTGTGTCACGTCTATGTCGTGTGCTTAACAGCTTTGCTGGTCATCTCCCTTCACAGAGTGGAATGGCTCATGATTTTTTCTTTCCTTCCACTTCTCTGAATATTAGGGTCAATCCATAATAAAATATTTTTATTTTTGCTTCACTTAAGCCCATCTCGGCGCAGGTGTGGTGTAATTTTCAGCAAGAAAGGCACTTCAGCACAAGATTTAGCACTTTGGTTCATGGCACAATTTGGTGAAAATTGCACAGCGCTTCCATCACCGTGATTGTCAGGTTCAAGAAATATCTTACCTTCCGGTAGGTGATGTCGTACACCTTTTTAGATTTCACGCATATATGATATTTTTGTTTTGGCACCTGAAGGGAAAAAAGGTACAAAAAGTATGAACACCATTCAGATCCCAAACCAACGAGGAGCATCTGGCATTTTACAGCAAAGCATGGCAGATTCATTTACAGTACTAGCAACCCAAAGGGCAACCTAAATCTCGGTTGCAACTCAAAACTGGAATGTAGAAAGCCACCTGCATAGTGGACAATTCCACTGACCCCAATACACCACAGCGGGAGAATGATTCATAAAGGCTATGAACTGAATGTGGCAGTCAACTTGAATTCTAGAACACATAAGTAAATGCCACGAGTGTCGGGAGTCATGTAAGAGCATCCAATATAATGTTCCATGTTTGGGGGATATAGTTTCCTTCAAATTCGGGGGTATTTTTTTGGGCCTTGTTCCATTACAGCGTACAATAATATGGGATTGCATTGGAAACGGTACAGTGTCTCAATGGGAGCTTGTGAGGACGCACGTGTGGGCAACATGAGCAACTCTGCGGTCGTTATAACTGTAGAAAGTCTGTATAGCCGGCCAAGTTTGTCTCGCGGTGCATCAAGCATTTGCAACTGCTCACAGTGTTGTTCTTTTTGTCGCATTTATTTCGCACCTCTGTTGCACCTGCGAGCTCACCACCATTTCCTAGAGCCGGTGACAGGTCAAGATCTCAGTGTAAGCTCCGCCTTCTGCTGGGCTTTGGCTATGCGTGCGCGGAGTGTTATCAAAAGCAGAAACCTTGCACTTGAGGCAGAGCATCTACTGGGTCCTTAATCTGCCACAGACTATACCGTAAAATCCCGTAAGGGCGCCCTCCCCCGAGAGATCGCTCCATCCCGTTTTCTGGCTCAATATCTGTAACATAAAATTCCGAAACAGCGCCCACCCCCGATTCCCGTTGGACGTCAAGCGATGTCCGGCGGGAATCGCGCATCAACGGCGCCGATCGGCGGTACCAGCGTGTCCGAGATGCGCGAGTTCATAGCGGGTTCCCGCGTTTCTGTCTGCAATCTGCAGCGCGATATCGGCTCGCGTAACACCCTAGTTCCCGCGTGTATATTGCATCGTGGAAATGCGAATCTGCTGCGTTCGCGATTTACGGTATTCGTTCCCGAGTTCGTAGCAGGTTCCTGTATTTTTGTCCCAATCTGCGCGTGCGACATCGATTTTTAGCTGTAACACGCGCGAGTTGTTCCCGCGTGTATATTGAATCGTGAAATGAGATTCTGTTGCGTCCGCGATCTGCGGTATTTGTTTTTGTGACATGCGACTTTGTAGCGTATTTCTGTGTTTTTGTCTGCGATCTGCGCGCGCGATATCGGTTTCCGTGATAGGCAAGATTGCAGCGGGTTCTCGCGTCTTTATTGCACCATGAAACTTGAATCTGCTGCGTCCGCGATCTCCGGTATCCGTTCTCGTGAGACGCGAGTTCTCGGCGGGTTTCCGCAAGTCCTCTGCACCGTGAAACACGAATCTGCTGCGTCGGCCACTTGTGGTATCCTTTCCCGTGACACAGGAGTTTGTAGCGAATTCCCGCCTGTTTATCGCATCGGCGCAACGCAAATTTGCCGTGTCTGCGATCTGCGGTATCAGCTCCCGCGTCACGTGGTTTGTAGCGGGTGCCCCAGCGCTTATTATTAATTTTTGATAAAGTTTTGCTGTGGCATCCCCAAAGATAGCCCACCCCATGTTATTCACCATTTATCTCTTCATTTTGGGTGGGCGTCCTTTCGGGATTTTACGGTAGTTCCGTGGGTCTGATAGGAATATGTTCCGAATTTGGTGCACCCTTCGGGCTGTGCGGATGGTGGACGCATAAAGGTAACATTGAAATGTCATCGGCAGCACAGCGACAAAACAGCTGCTACCACATCTGGCTACTGAACAGGCTACACTCTAAGAAAAAAAGATGGTCTCAAAGGACTAACGGTAGCGTTTGGTCCCCTGAACTCTGATTTGCTCCCCGAGGAGACCATACGTGTCGAGCTAGGTACCGTGCACAAATGCGCGAGGACTAACTGCACACGACCAGGACTAACCGAGAGGCGTAAGAGAGCAAAAGCAGCCATTAGTCCTCCTAAGACATCTTTAGGGTGTCTTAGGAGGACAGATGCCTACATCTGTATGTTCTAGTTCCTTAAGCGCACGGATAAGATGGCAGCAGCTGCTGTATCGCTGATGATTAGCATTAATGATGCACTTACGAGGGTGTCTAGCAAATTATTATTTTGAAAATCCCTGACTTTTCCAGGTTTCCCTGACAATTTCCAGGTGAAATTCCCTGACCACTGTAGAGGCGGTTAAGTACATAAGACAATTACAAACCAAGGCATTGAGCATTGAGCAATGTGAGGATCATTTTGCACGGGCTTAATCAACTTGCATGTTCCGAAATATTCGGGTTCGTCCAGTCTGGATTAAACTAGCAACTTTCTTGCCGCCAACATCGTCAACTTGAGGAGGTCACTTCCAGAAACACGATGGAAAACACGACGCTAAACCACATGCGTCAATAACCGAATGGTAGCATGGCCGCCAGATGCACACTTTCGGCTTAAGGCTTGGATTAAATTGGGGTCTGCGACTTTCCCATCTATTACTAAATCTAGTAGCTCTAACTGAATCTAGCCTAGTGTCGCGCCCTCAATCCAATTCAAGGCTTGGACTGGATTTGTCGGCTCTTCCCTTTGCATAAAGGCACGACATTTAGCCCCAGGGATCTAAATGCAGAGCACGACATTTAACCCCAGGAACCTAAATGCAAGGGCGCAACATTTAGTCCCAGTGGCCTAAATGCAAGAATGCAAAGGTTAGTCCTGGAGGTTCAACTTTAAGGGACTAACAGGAGGGTGCAAAAGTTGCCTCCCGACTAGTCCCGCTCTCTCGTCCCCTTTCTGAGGACTAATAGTGGTGGCATGCGCATCTGGCCCCCAGAGGGGACTATATAACGCTCCCTTTTTTTAGAGAAAGCACACGCGTGTGTGGGGTGTATAATTAGGGTTTGGAGTTTTTCGGTTTAAACCGATAAAAACCGATAAAAGTACGCCAGATTCATTTTCGGGAATGCGGTTTGAACCGAAAAAAGGTCCCGGTTTAAGTTCGGCATTTTTCTGAGTTTAAGCTGAGCAAAACCATAGCATGCGTGGAATCCATTTTTTCTAAAATTAAGTTTTAACCCAGAAAGAGTCACTTTGATCCTCCCAGGTTCGCACCGTAGAGCGCGTGGCATGGTAAGTTGGAACGAACATTGTCTATGTCAGCTTAACGCTCACTGTCCGAATGTGTGGGATATACAGATGCCATCGCGACGTCTGGTTTAATGTCGTTCACCATCGATCGGGAACGTGATGCCTTTCCATGACTTCAGCCAAGTACGAGCGTGTTTCAAGCTCGTTATAAGGAAGACTGACTTGGCGCGAGCTTCCTGGCATGTTGTGTTGTAAGCTTCGAAACGCCGCGACCGTGTCTCTTTTGGCGGTCACAATTGGCTGATTGGCCGATGCTGTGGCTCAGGCGCGCTCGCCTCCTCAGCCTGCCAGTGTCCAGTGTTAGCGTTGAGAGGGCATTCTTCGAAGCTCAGGGGTCATATTAACAGGAAAGAAAGAGTGCGGATCAGCCAAGAAGAACTTCTAGGAAAGCCATGTGTGTGTGCCATAATGGGATCCACGTCATCCTAATATACAGAAGGGTGAAGTTCCATGTTTTTGGGGCATAGGCTTCATGCATGTGACTAACATTAAACAGCGCGCTAAACGTCGGCGGAAGAGAAAAGGACAGTAGAACGAAAGAGCGCTCTTTTCGTTCTGCGGTCCTTTTCTCTTCCTTGACGACCTGCGGCGCGCTGTTTTAACTACTAGTGATGTACCAACTAGCTCAAATTACCACTTTGCTACAGCTTCATGTAAGGATTGTTTGTTCTTCCTGTGTTTCTTGGCTTCTTGATTCACAGTGGCACACAATGGCCAAATAAAGTGTCCATTTCTTTTCCAATGTATTTGTGCCGTTATTATTGGAGTGATCACAAGATATCAAGAGCTAGAAAGGATCTTCTGATTCGGGTGTCCGCTTGTGTTTATTTTTAGGTGTGCGAATATTCAAACTTCAATACTTCGCGAATAATGCTTGCTATTCGATCTGATTCGCTTTCGACCATGACTAAGTATTTGAGTCTTCTAATACTTCGGAACACGAATAACGCTGAACTCACGACAGCCAACTGTAGAGCCCTTCTTGATTTTGGACTTAACATGATTTCGAAGCTTGCAAACCCGAAAACCTTGGGAAGAATCCTAAGTTCCTTTTTTTTTCTTTTATATGATAACGGAAAGTTATTTACATAGTTGATCGTCCGTCATGAAGTATACCGGAATCTGCGCTGCGCTGGCGGTCGCGAATACAGGACGCCGTTGCGACCTGAATAAAGCCGCGTCGTTGTCGCAACGTCGGCGGCAACAAAACGTTGTTTGTTCACCACACAGATTCATATGGATTTACTGCTGACCTCGCCATCGGCTTATATCTAGCTCGTTATTTTCCGCTTCATCAGTTTGCCGGTATTCCTTTATTATTTATTTCTACGGTTTACCGGTATGCACCTGTTCCTCCGGTAAAGAAAAAAACGATGTATTTTTTAATTTATTTTTTGTGTCGCCCTGCACGTAGAACTTTGCACACGGAAAGAGATGGCGCGAAGTCAGGCGCCTGCGCGACGCACCGCACGATCATCGATCATCTCCGAAACAACCACGAATTTACTGCCATACAGCCCAGAACTTAATCTGCCTCAGCGGGCTTACTTATCTCCAGCTGTAGATGAGAAATTTAGCGAGTGCAGCACAACCACCAGCCTGGGGTCTTTAACGTGCACCACGAGGAGCATACATACCCCAATGCATCCCCCCAGCACCTGTTGTGGCTGCCAACGTGGCCTGTTGTACTGTGTCATGTCAGCGGTTTCTGCCCACCTGCTTAAAAGGCCACATGTTTCCAGCAGCCAGCATGAAGTCTTTCATTATCAGGCTGTAGCCAGCCACCCGCCACCGCTTGTGCACTTTCGTTTACGTTCACGTAGTTGCGTTCGTCCGCGACGCGATCTCCCACTGCGTTGTGGCTTGCCGACCCGCTCCGATTTCAGGGTACCGACATGCCTGTGACTTCGTCTTTGAATGGTGTTTTTTACTGACTGATATTTGCTCATCTGTTTTTGATCGTTCATAAAAGATATTTTTCTTATTGCAATAACAATGACATTTTCATGTTTGTTGAAAGTTCCAGTTGTGTTTTTACTGAGCATTCTTGTTTAGTATGAAACACTGCTCCTAGAGCTTTTGTTTAGTCCGTATCTAATGCAATTAACTTACTAGTCATTCAAGCACAATAATCTGATCAAAATATGTACTTGCCCTGATGTAACCTAATTAAGTTTGGTAGTATTAAAATTTAATTTGTGTGTTTATAAGATTAAATATTAACAAATACTGAAATAAGAAAACAACATATATCAGTGAGTAAAGGGTGTAGATAGTTTCATCAGAAAATATTATCAAAAAACAACCAACTTGACCCATTTTACTGGGTTTCCAAGAGAAAATCGTCTTGTTCAGACAGACGATAAGTGCATGTCAATCTTAAAAAAAAAACAATTTAAAAACAAATGTTTTCTAGTATATTTTTGCCTGAAAGAGCAGTCTCTCCTTAATTCACATCAAATAGGAAAATATTTGTTTTAAAAATGTTCTGTATTCGGAAACTACTATTCGTATTCAAAAATATTCGATTCGATTCGACTTCCGTAACCTTTATTATTCGATCGATTCGCTTCGAAAGATTTGATATTCGCACACCTCTATTTATTTTATATTCACCGAAAAAGCCGATCCAACTTCGTGGGCATAAATATACGCACGAAAAAACCGAAAATTGAATTTTAAAAATAAACACCGAAAGAAGTACGCCGAATTTTGTAAGAATAGAAACCGAAACACGCGGAACCCTAGGTATAATGACAGAGTTTCCATTCGGTGTTCCAAAAGATAAAGCTGGAACAGATGCTTTAAAAGAAGAAATAAGGACAAACATGTGGAAGCAAGAAGCACTCCATTTCGAACCTCGCTTCATCCTTCATGATTTAATTCACAACCCGATCTACCGGACGAAACGTTAATTTTGTATTCTCACAACTGTCGCCGCGCACGTGCACAACCCTTCAGAGAACACACCAGTGTCCACACCTATCATGATCAGGGCCGGATTATGGTACGGGCTAAGGGGGCTGCAGCCCAGGGCCCCCGACTCTCTGGAGGGCCCCATGACAAAAACTCGTAGAAAAAAAAAAAAAATTAAACCTAAAAATATTTTGGAAAGCGATGTTGCTTTGCCGCAGCATTCGAGAAGAGGGATATACAAAGATAATGCCGATGTCAGCGAGGCCAAACGCGCACTTCGCGTAGCACACTGTTATCCCTGTACAAAGCCGGCCCTTTGGGTGGGTGACCGGCCCCTTGAAGTGCTTGTCCGCTTTCTTTTGAAAGCGACTTCGAGCAAACGAAGAAAACACGCGAGCGGCACCACAATCTAAGAGTTTTTCGCTCTCTTTTTTTTTTTTTTTTTGTCAGGAAGGGAAATGTTATAAACACATCCCCCTTTACCCTACTCGGGCTCGTGTCTCGTGCGCGCAAACACGTCTTGCGCGCAAACACGTGCTGACGCAAACAAAAAAAAATAAAGGAAACTGCAGTATTTCCCAGGTTCATTGCCTTAACCAGGCATCATTATCATCATCATCGTCGCCATCATCATCATCATTAGGGCCCCTGAAGCGTCCTTAGCCCAGGGCCCCGAAATGCCTTAATCCGGCTCTGATGCATGATATACACCATGTGCCTCGTGCCAGCCAGCTCCAGTCCCAGCAGCATGCTGTATTCTGGTCTAGTACACTCTAATTCTGTGATGTGTGGTGCCTATTCTGTGTTAAACAAAAAAGGCAACGTTCATCGAGGGCTTCGGTTGAAGAAAACAGGCCACGGGCGTAGGATTGTCCAACCACCAGGGAGCATGCACGTGACCCAAATTCTTAGAAAGAGCTTCTGTACTGATAAGGAAATGAGATAAGGGGCACTATTTTGTCAAGACACCTGAGACTGGGTGAAGATACATGAAGCAACCAATGTAAAAGAAACAGGGAATGAACGACAGAAGACGACGTCCCCTTTATTTAGTATCCTCTCCATATGTACATCATTCTCGAGGTGGCCAACGTCACAAACAAAAAAATAAAAAGGAGTATGGTTACCGGAGAAAGCAGTAGCCTTGTGGACAGTTCAGTGCAGGCTATACTTTGGGTAAACACAAAATAAATCTGCATATAGAGATTTCTTCCGGTGAAGCTTTGGTTGCTCTTACTGAAGGATAGTTCCTATTAGGGTGCTTTGATTTTCCCCGATTTCAATCAAATCAGGTGGGAGGCTACTTTACAGGATTTGTCGATACATTCCAAAAACAGAAAACAATAAATATGAGCGAAGCATAATGCTGCAGCTCTAAGGATGTGCAAGCCTCACTCCAGGAAGCTGCTTTAGAAGTGGACTGCCAGAAGGCATTCCATACCTGAGGAATTTTGTTGTTGCAAAGTGGATATCCGCAGAGCAGCACTATGGCTCGTTCTTCAGCAGCATCTTGATAATCTTGCTGAGACAAGTGATGCAACTACAAGGGAAGGAAGAAATCTTTACACAGTGATGAGAGCCCAATGTGTCAACCTGAAACATCTATCAGACTCAGAGTGACAATGACTTGTGGACGGCCCATTATCTGCAATTCTTAAAGGTTCCAACAGTTAGGTATCTAAACTTAATGATCTGTCTCAAAAAAACTACATGATTATTTGATTAGGCTATGACCTCAAGAACTTGCAGCCTCACGTCAAAATTAACTGGAGCAGCAATGCCCGTTTAAATTAATAGATTATCCTGTCCAATCATGGCTACACACATAGGGCAGTTCCACCAAGTGAGATGCAGGAAACAATAACCTGTGAAAACCTTTCAGATTAACTTTAACATGGGACTATACCCCTCAGGAGAACTTGGCGATCTGTGGAAGCTGTGGGCACCATGATTTTAATTTGGGCATCTGAGCAAGCCACCTCTGGGGGAAAGGCTCTAGTCCTGCTAAAAGAAAAAGCAAGGACAGTTCAAAAGAATGTCTCGTCCTAGTAAAGTACCGCCTACTTATGTATATTATTCTGTGATTTCAGAGTTTAGTTTTCGCAAAATTCGGAGGGTGTTTTTCGGTTAATTTTTTGCTGAAATTTGGGGTTTATCGGAGTTTATTTCTGTTAGATCTCCAATTCTCCGAAATTCTGAGTTTAATGCTACCATGTTCCTAATTTTTCAAAATTCTAAATAAAGATAAATACTTTCCGCGAGAAAAACATACCCTAAGTTAATAAAAGTTAGTACTCCCAATCGTCATTGCAACTGGGAGTACTAATTGTCCTACGACAGATCTTGAGAAAAGGTTTTTATTCAATAAACATTGGTACTTTGAAATAGCTAAACTTCTGAACGTAGTCATTGGGAGGCATAAAAGCTTCAGTTGCCCTTCTATAAAATCTATGGGTTTTTTCAGCGTCATAAAAACACAACCCCTCCTCTATCTAAGAAGCACAAAAAGTATGGTCCAAACTGGAAACTGGAGCAGTGGCTTTTGTCGTGACCCGTTCTACTGTACGCACTTTGACGAGATAAATGAGAAACTCCATTTTGTCATAAATGCAAGATGAAAAGAAAAAAAAATGAAGTGGCCTTTTTCAGGATTGTTTATCCCGTGCTCGACGCACTTTAGTTAATAAAATACCATCTTTATTGATTTTTATTTTACTATGGTGACTTCAAAACTCGAAGTTTTGGAAATAAATCCTTATTTACGAAAATTTTACTGGCAATTGTGGAACCCTACTTATGCAGTAACATTAGAAGGTTAGTATAGAGGAGGTGCTTGTGCCTCCGTAATTCTATTGATAGGCTGGACAGCGTGCATTAGGAACTCATGTAAGGACTATGGCCCAAACTTCAAGTTCCGAGTGTCCCACTCCGATAACTCAAAAGAATTCTTTCTCCTGTAGCAGGGTTGAATGAAACTGAAACATTTATGGAAGACAACGTGCCTTTGTCTTTTTGCCGCAGCATGTAGAGCTGTCTTCAGAAAGTTTATACGACAGGAGCAAGACAAGAAAGCAAGCTTGTGCATGCAAGCTTGCTTTCTGGTGGCTGTCATGGCTGTTGCAGCCCTGACAGCCACCGTGGCTCACAAAAGAGCAGGGGCAACAAACACGGGCGTGATATCATTATTCATTCACCAAACTGGAATGGAGCACACACCAATTCTTAACTTCCTTATGTAAAGAGATTTTGAATTTTGATAGTTAAGATCCCTATTGCAGCTTGGAAATTCATAAACATCACCAGAGAGTCTTAGAAAAATAGTATTCCTAATGGTTTATTTATGATACACTTCCACTGTACTACCACCATGTAGAGTGCAGCAGAGATGCTTTACTGTGGCTGTATCAATAACTTGACAATTGCTTCCTAAAGCTTTATACCGGCTCATTCCACTGCGGGACGGTTTTCTGCATGCATTTTTGAGAATGCAAGTGTTTACAGTTTAGACTTTACACTGTCATACTCATTCTCTGTCAACAAAGCATGGTCACCATCACCACCCTGTGATTTCATCCTGCAAACGCCTTTTAGAACTAGGATTTCTAATTTCCACGTTCACTCCGAGGAAATTTGGTAGGAACATACTGGCATCCGTTTTGGTAGACAAATTCTGCATTTTTCAATCTATGCAAGGAGTTATTTGTGTGCCAGGAGGAAAGCAAGGTTACATTAGTAAGACTTAACTTCAAACAGAAGTTTTGTTCCAAGAAATCGACTATGTTTGAAACAACTTCTCATTGGGTGAATCCTTTAAGTTTTACAGAGTATCAATCGAAGCTCAATTTCGATATGCATCTGTCGAAATATTCCGGCGCTTTTCGCTGAAAACGGAATTCCCAGAAAACCATCCAACAATTCATTTGTCCGCATTGTTTGGTAAAAACAAGATGCCAAACGCTAATTTATAGCCACATAGAGTGGAAACTTCTGAAGGGTGCTGCTCTCCTCCGCTTGAAAGCAGCACTTCATTAAAGGGGTAGTGCAACAATTTTAATGTTGAAAGAATTTGCAGTTTGTATTTTCTTATATTGTTTATGCACAGAGTGACAAAAATATGCCGCCTTGCCCCAAAAGATTGCTATCCTGCTGCGTTATCGCAAAGGAAAATATGAATTATTTGGCTGATCTGTAGCAGCGTGTGGTGGTTACGGGAATTGTGGTGAAACGTCTCTGGGGGACACGCAAAAGTCAACAAAACATGTACCCCTCCGCTGCTACACTACGCCATCAGCCCCGTGACAAACCGTCTTTTGCATCTGGTCGCTTGCCGAGATCTTCGACGATGCTAATCTTTGAAAAGTCGACAATCACGGAGGGAACGGCTGGAGTCTCTGAAGAGAGAACCCAATGGGAGACCGGGTAGTCCCCCAGAGTATGCCACTCGAAAGACGACGTCAGAGTTGAGAGGCACTTTGACCTTCGGTTTGTTTCATTTTTTTTAAATAAAAACTAGCACGTGCAAGAAAACACGGTTTTCTGTTCTACGTTCCATAGGTGACACAGATAAATTCCCGTAGTTATTTGGCCAAAGTCTGAAAATCGTTGCACCGACCCTTTAGGTATCTCCTTTTTTCTTGACTTCTGCAAACACCAATCAATACAATTAGCCCCAATGATACTGTGACATTTTTCAGTGTTATTTAACCGTTTAGACAATCGTTGCCATACATGCAAAGCGGCAGTTACATATTGGAAAGTTCCCACCTAAATGCGAAATTGCATGCAACATGATAGGTGATGCTATCAGTTACGTCTCTGGCAAGCTATAAACGTTTTCAACATGTTTCACTTTGCTGGGGCTATTCAATTTTTTAAATTAGACGCTCCGCGTGTGTGATAGGCGCGAGATGGTCACATTGCATGTCAACTGCTTTGGCAGTAGTGGCAATCGGAGCACCGGTTTCGATTCAGACTTTTCAGGTCTCCCCGAATTAAATTCGGAAGAGCTCGTCAGCCGATGAAGAAGCTCAGTAAAGTGCTCCCTGTTCGGAATCTTAGATTGCAGGAGCATCGTCGAATCGAAAGCATCGAAATGAAACCGAATCGAAAAAGGCAACACCTTTCCGCGCTCACTATTTCCATTCGGAGCTTCGCAACCTCAACAGCTTGCAAGCATTGCACGTCCTCCGACTATATAATTAAAAAATAACTGCGCATCGACTCTTTCTTTGTGCTATCCCTTTGGAAACAAAACCCGACTTCTGAAAAAATATGTTACGGAAATGGAAAAGAAAAAAAATTTGAAGGAGTTAATATTAAAATGACAATATTTAGGCTGTCTGCAATTAAGTAAAATTAAAGTTTTTAAAAGTATCATCTCAAACATTAAAAAAGAAAAGTTATATTTTCTGTACCCTAAGGCAGTGGTTCTCAGCTATTGATGTTTCGCGGACCCCTTGTGGATTGGCGGAGTTGATGGAGGACCCCGTTCGTGGTGTGGAGAAGGAAAAGTTAGGTTAATTATGACAGTGATTTAATAAATAGATATAACCAAGGGCTAGTGGGAAGTAAACTTCTCTTATTGACATAGACACAAGAAAACGCACCCGAAAATTGTAACGTTTCTTCTCAATCTGAGAAAAGACAACTTTTATTTCCGGGCTTGACTGATGAGGCTGGGCTTCGCGGACCCCTAAAATGCCTTCGCGGACCCCTATTTGAGAACTATTGCCCCAAGGTATACACCGTTCCAAGGCTGGGCTTCCTGGCCGGCGCCACGCTAACGAGTGTAGCGCCGCCTACCCTCATCCGGGCATTTGGGAGAATCTGAACCCGCCCGACTGACCGACCGCCATTAGTGGACTGTTACCCTGCTCACCGAGTCACACCGATCGCAGCTGCTTCTGCCGGCACGGCTGCCGTACTAGGCGCGCTCGGCTCATTGTCTTCGTCCATGGAGAAAGTGTGCACTATCCTAATCGGTATGCCAGGCATGGGGAAAAGTGCGTCCTGCTTTCCTGGCATCTTTTTGTGGGTAATTTTTAGCGCGCTTCTGGGGCAGTCGTCGCTCCCAAACCGGACTCGGCGTTTCGATCGCTAGCGAAATTGGGGATCGCTAGTGAAATTGAGGATCGCTAGTGAAATTGAGGATTGAGCGAAGCCAGGATGGCACGAATTACGGCATGTGAATTTGCGCTGAACTCGAGTTGTCGCAGCTTGGGGGCGCCGGGAACATTTGAACAAACTGCGCGGTTAGCGGCTCAGACCTGCGCTGCCACGTCTGCTTTAATTGAAATAGTAGAAACCTCAAATTTAAATATGAATCGATATATAAATACCGAGTACAAATAGCAAGTGCGACGGATCTGTTTTTTTTTTCTGATTTAGAATTCACTGTTACAATATTGGCACATTGATGTGCCTCTCTGTAATCGCCTCGCGTGAAAATTATTTGTGCACAAACTGTGTCGCGGCGTGTACTACACGAGGCTGTGTTTATATATATATATATATATATATATATATCATAGTAGATATGATGAGATAGTTCGTGTTGACCCACAAAGCCAAGCCAAAGTCTGAGCTCTGTGCCCGCTGTGCCCAGTCTTGCTGTGCACAGCGGCGTCAGACCAAAACTACCCCCCCCCCTTTCCGTCTTCCTTCAATTTCCAAACTTTCCCAGCAAGAAAAAGAAAGGTTGGCAGCCATGCCAACCTTTCTTTTCTTTTTTTCAGTTTTGAGTTGACCAGGTAAAGACAGCTTGCTGCCAAAAGATGTCGATGCTGCGTGGACATCGCGGGTGTTGCTGTTGTTTGCCATTTTCTGCAAGTAATTGAAGCGTTCGGCCATTCGCACTAACGTATTCATGGTAAATTGACAATTTAAAAAAACCAAAACGATCGAATTACGCATACCCGACGCTTCAATTTTGGCGGCGCATTTTCGTTCCGCACCAGGCGTCGCCTGCCAATTACCACCTAAAGAAAAATAGAGTTATTAAATCAGTGGACCAGGAGTCACGCAACTGTTTTCTTTTTTCAATGTCTAAGCCGCCCTCCGCTTAGCTTTCGGTCCACACCCACATTCATCCTGTTTGACAGCGTGGGTCTCGCGCACTGAATCGGCGTTTATTTCACGTTTTTTTTTATTATTTGTACAACCAATCACAGCACAGTGCTGCCCGGTCGATTCTTTTCTTGCATAGGCCATGTCACGCGCGAAAACACGCTATAATATCAAAGCGGCGTCTAACATTGTCGAAACAACATGCCTCCGTACGCTGCGCACGTGCTTTCTAACAGTCCACTCCGTGAAGCAGACGAGCTTTCGAGGGAAAGGGTAAGCGGAGCGTTGGCGCAGCGCTCTGGTTCGAGAGTGTTTTTCCCTTTCTGCATCGACCTACTTGGGTCGGTGTATAGTCAAAAAATTTTAAAAAAATAGAAAAAATGAAAAACCCGAAAATCGGAGGGCTATCACGTGTACTCACGACACTCCAACACCCACTCCTCGGAAAGGGGTGCCTCCAGCATATCTTCCACAATCTGGGCTGCTCGCTTCTTGCAGGCATCGCGTCTCTCGATTGTTTTCAAGATTGCTTCTCCTGTGCAAATGAAGCAACAAAATGGTGAAAGAAGCATACGATCACTGGGAGGGATCATCTAGCGCTCGAAGTTTCCGGCCTCCTTCAGCAATGCTCCTACTACTCATTCGTAATTACCAATTCATACAGCATTTAGGAGGGGAAAAGCAATACGTAT